>CM058043.1:16573221-16702005 GCA_030169165.1 Centaurea solstitialis
TGGTTCTAAATAACTCGTTATGGCATCAAGGTTGGGCTTTAGCGCAATGTTAACCCATGTGATGAGACTCCACTCTAAGGATTGGCTTGAATTGTGACTTGTTATGGTGTGTTACAATGCGTTATGGCACATTACAACGCGCTGTTTTGAAGGTGTAGAACTTTTTAATACATAACTTGAGGATAAAGGATAATCATATATATGATGTAAGAAAATAAATAAACATAAAATAGAAATTTAAAAACTAAAGCCCTAAATAGGTAAATACTGACTCCCATACCCCTACATGAAGAGTCGAGCACAAATTATTTGAAAACTAAAGAACGTGGTGAGTAGAAACTTAATCCCAATTTTGCAGTGTTAATATCGTTTTTAATAAGTTTTATATATTTCGTATCAATGGTTCTTCATTCTTATTTAGTTTTATTACTTTTTAGTTGTATACTCAGACAATGCAGTAGAATGTAACCGTTTATTGTATGCAATGATATGTAAATTTTTATTGTAAACCATGAATGGAAAATTAATGCAATTCCTTAAATGTAATTCCCAAAGTAAGGTGGTCATTTGTAGTTTATCCAACAAGTTCAGGGACTGCATCTATATTTACAACATTTTATTAAGCGCTAGGACCAACTTTCAAAATGTATCTAAAAGTCAGTGACTAGAGTCCAATAAACTAACTTTGGTGGTCAAATTGTAAAAAACCCAAAAACTTTACTGAACAAACAAATTGATCTCTCCCGGGTCATCCTCTTGACCCGGTTTCAATCTACGTTAGACCCGACTCCATGAATACATAGAATCCAGCTAGGTTTTCACCAATTTCTTACTAAAATCCACATGCATGATAGCTTTAGAGGATTTTGCATCATTGTTTTCACCTTAATCGGTCTCAGTTCAACTTCTTTTATGCATAGTTGTGGTTGATTACAGTGAGCTTAGGGTTAGCAATAGAACCAGAAGTATCCGATCATTCGACTTACGGCCATTATCTAACTATCAATACATATGTAATCTGTAGAATGGATTGAGATTTTACCTTTGGTTGTTGATTAAATGCCGAACTTTTCTTGTTCTGTTTGCAGACCTCGAAATGATGATAACAGTAGCAGTAGTATAGCAGATGACTTTGCAGGCCTCCAATGTGGATTTTTGTTGAAAGATATAAATATAATGGAAGAACTACTGTGAATAGAGTGAGACATCATCAGTTGATCAAACTCTTGTTGTTTGTTGCTGAATAATCCTTCTTTTCCCTTTTGCAGGGTCTTTTTTCAACCTTCTGCAAACTAGTAATATACTACTCATCATCACTCTATATTATCTGGGAATTTGGCCAATATGGCCTTTTCTCTCTCCTCAATGACGTTTTTAGCCTTCTCTCTCCCGTTTTTACAAAAATGTCACTCGATTCCTCGATTCCGACTTCGTGACCACGCGATGGACCAATTTTGCAAGAAAATTTGTTCAAGTCGCGAACTCATCACCTCTCTGACTTCGTGACATCGCGACTGCTACGTGTCCACATATTACTCGCCGTCGTCAGAGAATCGCGAAGTCGCGAAGTCGCCTAGTTCGCGACCACGTGACCTGTACAAATCGCGAAGTCAGTTATTTCGTGACCTCGTGACCAAGACAACCCGTGACCTGACCCATCTGACCCATCTGACATGTCGCGTAGTCACGAGATTGATAATCTCGTGACTTTTTGAAATCTGGCTTTTTCTTTGCATGCATGAATAGTATCAAATCCGAGTTTTTTAAATTTAAAAAATTAATAGATGTTTATATGTTGTACACGTGTCGATGTGGGATTGGGCTAAATAGTATCACATGGATTGTGTTTGTTAATGGATTGTGTTTGTTAATGGGGTTGTGTTTCTTTAGAGGAAGCATTATAAATATAAGAGGGGACCATTTGAAGTTGGTGTGAGTTGTATTTGTTTATTTGAAAGATTAAAAAAGGAGAGGGGAGCATAGTTGTATTTGTTTATTTGGTAGATTAAAAAACGAGAGGGGACCGGATTTGAAGAAGGTGTTTCCTTGGGTTTGTTTATTTGGAAGATTAAAAAACGAGAGGGGACCATTTGAAGAAGGTGTTACGAGTATTAATAGTCATCAATGGTAAGTTAATGTTTCGTTTATGTATGTTTAACTGATTGAAGTTTATGTATGTTTCGTTTATGTATGTTTATCTAGTGAATGTTTATGTATGTTTCGTTTATGTATGTTTATCTACTGAATGTTTATGTATGTTTCGTTTATGTATGTTTATCTACTGAATGTTTATGTATGTTTCGTTTATCTATTTATATACATTTTATGTATTAAACATAAATTTTCAACTTACCGTTTCAAATATTCTTATAAAGTTGGTTTATATATATTAGGTCTTTTTTCTTTTAAAATAGTCAATGTTTCTCACCTACTAAAATTAATAAAGTAGGGAACAATTTTGTATTTGATGCCAATTTTGATAATAAGTTGTTAGTAAAATTAGATACTCATTTCAATTTTTAAAAAGTTAGACACAAGTTTTATAACGTTTTATAAAGTAGAAAGACTAAAATTAAAAGTATTGAAACTAGAAGGGGTAAAACGTAATTATTTTCACTATAAATAGAATACCTTTCATCCTTCAATTCCACACAAGTTTTCAACTATACATCTTATTATTTTTCCAATTCTTATACCACTAAGAATGGCCTCCTCTTCAAACCCAAACCCGTCTGAAACTATGCCCGAGAAATTGAAACAATCTATCATTGAAGCTGAAAAAGAGATCAAACTTTTGACGGAGAGGGGCCAACATTGGATGGGTTGTAAGGAATTTAACCAAGAAGAAATTGAAAAAAAGAAGAGAGCTATAAAAAAGTTACAAAAAGAAATTGGAGACCTTCAAATACATAATCAAAAAACAGATCAAATGTATGAAGGTCTTAAGTTGGAGATCATGGAAAAAAAAAATTGGGTTCAGAAATGCAAATTTCTTTACCCAAACTAGATAAATTAGGATCCTATGTTAGTTTATTTTATGTATGTTTTATTGTATTTTATGCATGTTTTATTGTATTTTATCTATGTTTTGTTTATGTAGTCAATGTTGTAATTTATGTTAAGTTTAATTTATGTTAACTTTGTACCATACGTTTCTAATTTATGTTTTATTAAGCCTTAAGTGTCCTCACATGTTTAATCTTCTTATGCGTTGTAATAGCCCTTAATTATATAAGTGTTAAATTAAATTATGCGTATAAAATAAGAACTTTTACAAGTAAATTGAATATGAAATAACATGTGTCATCACATGTTTAATCGAAATTAATAGATGTAATAACCCTTAATTATATACATCTTAAATTAAATTATGCGTTTAAAATATGTAAACTTATAAAAATTAATAAGTAGGTATTCACAATTTTAAAGGTATAAAATAAGAACTTTTACAAGTAAAAAAAAATATATATATATATATAAATTGAATATGAACTAACATGTGTCCTCACATGTTTAATCGAAATTAATAGATGTAATAACCCTTAATTATATACATCTTAAATTAAATTATGCGTTTAAAATATGTAAACTTATAAAAATTAATAAGTAGGTATTCACAATTTTAAAGGTATAAAATAAGAACTTTTACAAGTAAAAAAAAATATATATATATATATATAAATTGAATATGAAATAACATGTGTCCTCACATGTTTAATCGAAATTAATAGATGTAATAACCCTTAATTATATACATCTTAAATTAAATTATGCGTTGTTAGTCAAATCGGGGGGCGTATTCACTACAAACACTCAAATGGGGGTTTAAGGAGGTAGCCTATAAAATGGTAGCCGAATGAGAATGGTTTTTTAAATGCTATTGCGTTACTATTCTCACCGCCTCTTGTGTGGACTAGTGGAATTACCGAGTGGTTTGATGGGTCAACGTCACTAACTTAAAATTATTAACTCTGTATTCACAATCCTAATTAGGGTATAAAACATTATGTTTCCAAGAAAATTTTTAACTAACATGTGTCCTCACATGTTTAATCGAAATTAATTTTTATAATACCACTTAATTTTTAACGGGAGTTTTAATTTTTTATAATACATGTTAAATTAAATTATGCGTATCTAATTTAATTTTTATTAAGCCTTAAGTGTTAAATTAAATTATGCGTTTCTAAATTATTAACAATCTATTTAGAAGTGATTATAAATTAATATATATTAATTGAAATGAATATAAATTTAAATCAAATTATATGTATAATTTATACATACGAATATATATATTTTGATGTTTTTTTTAATTATAACAATGTTAATAAATTTACAGGATTTGAACTTTCACGAGGCTTCATTGACTGTCTCAACGAAGATCGGTTACGTAAAGACTATTCGTGAAAAGTTAAATATAAATAGAGAAACATTGTTTTCACAGACTTGTTTCGGTAGGTGGTTATCGCTTACAGATGATTCTGTTGACCCGATACTTGTACATACTTTTTTACAACTAGAGATATTCCCGGAAAATCCCGATCATGAAACTTGTTATTTTAAGGTCGGGGATAATTCACCTACACTTCGTTTTGGGCCGGAGGAGTTCTGTCTTATAACGGGACTTCGTTTCGGACCCGAACCGGTGCTTCCCGAAGTTGTAGGGGATAACTCTTTCCTTCCTAGAGTATTTGGAACCAGGAGGGTGAAAATTCAAGATGTAGATGCCATGGTTCTATCGTTAGGGGGACCTAATGATCATCTTACAGACGAGGACGCTGTCCGAGTTTGTCTTCTAGCCTTGGTTGAACTATTTTTTATTGGTTGGAAGAAAACTTTACATGTTAAGCAGATCTTCATACGGGCCATCGAGAACCTGAATACATGGAACACTTTTCCGTGGGGATCTTATATTTGGAGTATCACGTACGGGCAAATGCACCGTGCGATTGAAAAAAGGAATTCCGATGGGAAAAAGTTGACACTCCATGGGTTTTTGTTCGCTTTCAAGGTTAGTAAAATTAAATCGATATATTATCCTCGAAATATTGTGACGTTTGCTAACTTATGGTCGTTATTTTATTGTGATACCCAGATTTGGATTGTGGAGATTATCCCTGCATTTTCTACTTATTATAAATATACGGACAGATCACCCAGGGCAGTCAGTTACGACAAATCTCAGAGGATTCTTAGAAAGAATATAACCGATATTATTATAGTGGTAAGTTGATATTTATATCTACATACATTATTGAATCTTTTTATGTAAAAAAGCAAGCAAACATTTTAATACTTAAACGTTTGAACATATAGGTGAACAGTGGTGCTGGGACTATGCCAGAATCTAGGCTCAAACCTAGCGTCGAAGAAAGAGGAGCGGAATGGTATAGACAGAGCATGCGATATATTAGACGCATGCGTCGGGGCGACGACCAGGTACACGATAGCGAATTGGATAGCTCCGATGATGAACCCGTAACACACTTTGTAGATCATCAAGGGTGGGGGGCGTCGACTAACCAAGGTTGGGGTGCGTCGGGTAGCCAATCTGACCAAGGGTGGGGGGCAACTAACCAAGGTTGGGGTGCGTCGGGTGATGAATATGGGCAAGGCTGGGGGCCGTCGGTTAACCAATCCGATAACGTAGGGTGTGGGGCGTCGGGTAGCCAATCTAACCAAGGGTGGGCGGCCGCACAACCAACATGGGAGAATCGGTGGACCCAATTTGAGGATTGGAGGGACAATATGCTACCGCAATTCGTAGACAACAGAATTGCGGATTATCACCAGCAACATCAATGTTGGCCACACGTTGACCACAACAACAACAACAACAACAACAACAACAACAACAACAACAACAACAACAACAACAACAACAACAACAACAACAACCAACATGGTTTGAAAGTCAATGGAATACAATCGGACAAACAAATTTGGATGACATTTTTAATGCTCTCGCCTCCCCACCACCGGTAATATATATATATATTACATATATAATAAGTTAAATATTGATATCTTTGTTTTATATGTATCCTTTATTTTTTTATGAAGGTGATAAATCAGGGATTTATGGAGAGCACCCACGATGGCGCCAGCACTTCCACCCCGATCAAGAACAACAACAGTTACGGAGGGGGGACCGTATTCGAGGTGGGGGGCCATATGATCAGTCTCCATGGACGGATCTCCCGGATACTACTCCCGGTCCTTTACGTCACCATCGTAGGCAGTAGTCAGCCTTGCATGGCGTTTTCATATGTAGTATAAGTAGTAACTACATTTTAGTATGTTAAAGTATGTTATTTTCTAAAGTCCTGTATGTAACAATATTATGAAGCAATTTAAATTATTTCCGATTAGATTTGTGTCTCATATTTTTCGATTCAAATTTACGTATCTTATTTAATTATATGTATATTTGAAATATCGGTTGGAACACATCGGTTTCATTGAGGAGTAGCAACATAACATAGTTAAAAAGAGGGTTTAGGGTTATATGGATATTTGACACTAACATAATTATATGTATATTTGACACTAACCTAATCTCATAAATTATATGGATATTTGACACTAACTTAATTAGGGTTCCAATTACCATGTTTAAAAAAGAGGGTTTAAATTAGGGTTTCATATAATAAAATGTTTATATATATCGTAACCCTAATTAGGGTTTCATGACACTAACATTATATATTTTTAAAAATAATATCAAAATTATATGTTTCTATATATCCTAACCCTAATTACGTATCTTATTTAATTATATGGATATTTGAAATATCGGTTGGAACATAACGATTTCATTGATTGAAAGCAACATAACATAGTTGAGAACAAGCCCTAAAATAACAACATAACATAGACCCCTTTTTGGCTAGAGTTACAGACACGGTTTAAAAGTTAAGATCAATGTTTGCATCAACATTTAAATCAAAAGTTTCATGTCTATAACTTTGTTGGGTGTTGAGATTCTCCTGCATGCCAGACGCTTGTTCCCTTCGCACCTGTGATGGTATATTGGCTGTACAGAGGTTGCGGGTATGACCGTACTCTTGACAACGACTACATCTGGGAGTTGTGCGATCCTCCCCAACCGAAGGGATACGGTTATGGTCGCCCCATCTACCGGGACCCTTTGGTTTGATGAGAGGGGGTTTTACTGTCATAAGTCGGTAATCCGATGGAACAACCCACGTTTCAGGCGGGCCAGCCGGTTGTATGACCTCGGCGTACGTTGACTGAAGTTTAATTGTCTTGAAGTACTCCTCTGCAAGATGGTTGCAATCTGGTAGCCTAACATAGTTCGCTACGGCGATTCCATGACTACAAGGTAAACCAGATAGTTGCCATTTCATGCATTCACACTTAGAGTTATAGAAGTCAACAGTTGGATTTCTCTTCAAGTCTATTACTTCAAATCGACCGTACCCAATTTCACGCACGGTCCAGTTTGCCGACTTTATCTTCCTCCTTTTGACAATTTGCTCCGGTATCTTTGCAAGAACACCATTCCATTTCGCTGTCATTAAAACAAACATTTTGTGTTACTAAAAAAGGTATATATAGTTAAATTACAAAAAGACCCACCATTCCATTTTTTACCTGCAACTTTCCGACGTTCCGAGAACCACTCCTGCTGAGATTCGCGAAAGTAATCAAAAAGACCGACGATGGGTAGCTTTCGAGCAAATCGGGACATTGCGTTAACCGACTCGGCATGGTTTGAGGTCAATATGTTGTAACGTTTTCCTGGAAAATATGCGTTCGACCACTTATCCGGCCCAAGCTCGTCCAAAACAGATGCCCCATCTGGTATAGCGGCCCGTAGACACAACATTCTTCTCTCGAAAGTCTCAGCTGTGTACGCTCTACAGGTCTTCCAAAACATCTTCTTTTGATGCTTCACCCTTTTGTCCCTGGCTTTTACGTTCATCATTAGATGGCGACAACACAGGGCATGGTGGGAATTCGGGAACACTGTTTCGATGGCGTATTTTATTGACGGGGCCCTATCGGATATAAAAACCATCCCTTCAATATCCCCAACACATTCCTTAAACATAGACAGAAACCAGGTCCACGTCTCGTTGTTCTCTGACCTACCAACTCCGAAACTGATAGGAACACATCGGTTGTTTGCGTCCATACCAACGGCTAGGAACATGGTGCCCAAGTAACGCCCTTTCAAGTGAGCACCGTCTATCACAACGACAGGACGCAAATTCCTCCGGAACGTGCGAATCTACATAATTACAAGTATAATTAGAATATGAGAAATAGTTTTAAAGTGCATATTATATAAACATTTAGTGTACGTACCGAAGTTCCAAATGCAGCAAAACACATCGTAAAGCGCCTTTCACTATCTGTCCTTATCCGGGTTATGGTACCAGGATTATGGAGCTCCAGGTTATAGAAGTAACCTGGTAGTCGGGTAAATGACTCTGCAGGGGAACCATTTATCATACACAGTGCAGCAGCCTTCGCACGCCACGCTTGCCAGTACGAAATATTTACTTTCAGATTTCGTTTAATGTCGGTCACAATATCTTTCCCACGTAGTGTCCTGCTACTATCCCGCAACTGAGGTACAATTATGTGACCCAACACTCTTCTATTGGCTTGGCGATGACTGGAATGCAGCTGCGTCCTTGAACACGTGTGATTGTCGTTGATGCTTCGTACCACGAACATACCAGTAGATCCGACACTCACCGCCGTCATACGCCATTGGCAGTGAGTGTCGTATATACAAATAGCCTCGTATCTAGTTTTTGAAGATCTCTTCACTTTAAACTGAAAACTCTCCTCAATAAACTTTAAGCTGAGCGCGAGGATCATTTCTTGTTTGGTTTGAAAAACATCTGCCTCACTGATTGCTCGACTTCGAGCATACGGAACGTGTTCTTCCTCCACGATTGGCTCCGAGTCGACGTCTGGAAGGAGTGGCGGCCGAGCGAAAAAATCATTTCTGCCTGCATATGATGTAATTGGAGGACTTTCCGGTTGAGTTTCCGGTTGGGTTTCCGGTACTACCTCTTCGTCGGAATCAACCCCAGGTAGATGCAAAACATGATTTTCATCAACCTCCGCATCATGATCGTTTTCTTCAAAACAATATGCATCATCGTCTTCTTCTGATTCTTCTTCTTCATCACCATCTTCTTCATCTTCTGCCCCTTCGTCTTCTATCTCCGGAACACCAGCAGATGTACTACCCTGGTTTTGCTGGACAACAGGATAGTGGACAGACACAAAAATTGTTGCCGGTCTATTTACACTAGCAGCAAACGCTAAGTAACTATAAACCGTTTGATCAGAATTTAACTCGAAAACTTGCCCATTATACAAGTAACTAAGCTTTGTGATGCCGTAAGAAGGGTCTATACCACATTTACTTTGAACACAACTAAGCAACACAGAGTGTTGAATCGTCGGTAGCACCTTCACTCGATGTCCGGGTTCATTAGAAGTATACACCCACTTTTCATTATTTTTCTCCCACCACCCTCCAAAACGAATCAGTAATTTAACTAATGTATCACTCATCTTAATGTCTCTCAGATTTGAATGAAACATACTTGATATGTATGCTCTTATATAATGTTTACCAACTATGTATGTATCAAGAAGTCATAAAGTTGGTGACTTCGTGACTTTGTGACTTCGTGACTTCGTGACTTCGTGACTTCGTGACTTCGTGACTTCGTGACTTCTTGACTTCGTGACTTCTTGACTTCGTGACTTCGTGACTTCGTGACTTCGTGACTTCTTGACTTCGTGACTTCTTGACTTCTTGCCTTCTTGACTTCTTGACTTCGTGCTATCTCAATTAGGGTTTTTTTAATTTAGGGTTTATATATTTTTTATTAACTAATGCGTAAACTATATGTCTCTATATATCGTAACCCTAATTAGGGTTTTCTTTAACTATCAGGGTTTTAATATATAGACTAACCCTAATATTAACTTTTTAGCAAGTTAGGGTTTTAATATATAGACTAACCCTAATTAGGGTTTTTTAGCAAGTTAGGGTTTCAATATATACACTAACCCTAGTTAGGGTTTTAATGACACTAACCCTATATATTTTTTATTAACTAATGCGTAAACTATATGTCTCTATATATCGTAACCCTAATTAGGGTTTTCTTTAACTATCAGGGTTTTAATATATAGACTAACCCTAATATTAATTCTTTAGCAAGTTAGGGTTTATATATATAGACTAACCCAAATTAGGGTTTTTTATCAAGTTAGGGTTTCAATATATATAGACTAACCCTAATATTAATTCTTTAGCAAGTTAGGGTTTATATATATAGACTAACCCAAATTAGGGTTTTTTTAGCAAGTTAGGGTTTCAATATATATAGACTAACCCTAATATTAATTCTTTAGCAAGTTAGGGTTTATATATATAGACTAACCCAAATTAGGGTTTTTTTAGCAAGTTAGGGTTTCGATATATATAGACTAACCCTAATATTAATTCTTTAGCAAGTTAGGGTTTATATATATAGACTAACCCAATTTAGGGTTTTTTAGCAAGTTAGGGTTTCAATATATACACTAACCCTAGTTAGGGTTTTAATGACACTAACCCTATATATTTTTTATTAACTAATACGTAAACTATATGTCTCTATATATCGTAACCCTAATTAGGGTTTTCTTTAAATATCAGGGTTTTAATATATAGACTAACCCTAATATTAATTCTTTGGCAAGTTAGGGTTTATATATATAGACTAACCCAAATTAGGGTTTTTTAGCAAGTTAGGGTTTCAATATATATAGACTAACCCTAATATTAATTCTTTAGCAAGTTAGGGTTTATATATATAGACTAACCCAAATTAGGGTTTTTTTAGCAAGTTAGGGTTTCAATATATATAGACTAACCCTAATATTAATTCTTTAGCAAGTTAGGGTTTATATATATAGACTAACCCAATTTAGGGTTTTTTAGCAAGTTAGGGTTTCAATATATACACTAACCCTAGTTAGGGTTTTAATGACACTAACCCTATATATTTTTTATTAACTAATACGTAAACTATATGTCTCTATATATCGTAACCCTAATTAGGGTTTTCTTTAAATATCAGGGTTTTAATATATAGACTAACCCTAATATTAATTCTTTAGCAAGTTAGGGTTTATATATATAGACTAACCCAAATTAGGGTTTTTTATCAAGTTAGGGTTTCAATATATATAGACTAACCCTAATATTAATTCTTTAGCAAGTTAGGGTTTATATATATAGACTAACCCAAATTAGGGTTTTTTTAGCAAGTTAGGGTTTCAATATATATAGACTAACCCTAATATTAATTCTTTAGCAAGTTAGGGTTTATATATATAGACTAACCCAATTTAGGGTTTTTTAGCAAGTTAGGGTTTCAATATATATAGACTAACCCTAATATTAATTCTTTAGCAAGTTAGGGTTTATATATATAGACTAACCCAAATTAGGGTTTTTTATCAAGTTAGGGTTTCAATATATATAGACTAACCTAATATTAATTCTTTAGCAAGTTAGGGTTTATATATATAGACTAACCCAAATTAGGGTTTTTTTAGCAAGTTAGGGTTTCAATATATATAGACTAACCCTAATATTAATTCTTTAGCAAGTTAGGGTTTATATATATAGACTAACCCAAATTAGGGTTTTTTTAGCAAGTTAGGGTTTCGATATATATAGACTAACCCTAATATTAATTCTTTAGCAAGTTAGGGTTTATATATATAGACTAACCCAATTTAGGGTTTTTTAGCAAGTTAGGGTTTCAATATATACACTAACCCTAGTTAGGGTTTTAATGACACTAACCCTATATATTTTTTATTAACTAATACGTAAACTATATGTCTCTATATATCGTAACCCTAATTAGGGTTTTCTTTAAATATCAGGGTTTTAATATATAGACTAACCCTAATATTAATTCTTTAGCAAGTTAGGGTTTATATATATAGACTAACCCAAATTAGGGGTTTTTATCAAGTTAGGGTTTCAATATATATAGACTAACCCTAATATTAATTCTTTAGCAAGTTAGGGTTTATATATATAGACTAACCCAAATTAGGGTTTTTTTAGCAAGTTAGGGTTTCAATATATATAGACTAACCCTAATATTAATTCTTTAGCAAGTTAGGGTTTATATATATAGACTAACCCAATTTAGGGTTTTTTAGCAAGTTAGGGTTTCAATATATATAGACTAACCCTAATATTAATTCTTTAGCAAGTTAGGGTTTATATATATAGACTAACCCAAATTAGGGTTTTTTATCAAGTTAGGGTTTCAATATATATAGACTAACCCTAATATTAATTCTTTAGCAAGTTAGGGTTTATATATATAGACTAACCCAAATTAGGGTTTTTTAGCAAGTTAGGGTTTCAATATATATAGACTAACCCTAATATTAATTCTTTAGCAAGTTAGGGTTTATATATATAGACTAACCCAAATTAGGGTTTTTTTAGCAAGTTAGGGTTTCAATATATATAGACTAACCCTAATATTAATTCTTTAGCAAGTTAGGGTTTATATATATAGACTAACCCAATTTAGGGTTTTTTAGCAAGTTAGGGTTTCAATATATACACTAACCCTAGTTAGGGTTTTTTTAACACTAACCCTATACTCGACTTCGTGACCTGTACTCGACTTCGTGACCTGTACTCGATTAAGTGATGACTTTGTGATCCTCCCTCTTATTTAAATGGGTTACCTTTTGGGAGTCTATACATCTTCAATGGCTTCTTCTTCCAACATACCGACGCCATCTGACGACGAATCCCCCTATGTGAAATGGCCAGAGGTGATAACTGAAGAGATTAAAGATGAGCTAAAGAGGGCCAATGGGCGTATGAAAGATTGCGGCATAAGAATGATCGACCTTTCTAATAAACAAGCGGTGTTTCAAAATAGGATTGACGAGGCTAGAGTATGGATCCACAATGCAAATGAACAGATCATGAAGAAGGAAAAGTGGGTCGCTGATACAAAGCGAAAAATCGAGAAAAAGGAGAAAAAGATATGGGATGATGGAGTCGAAAAATGGAATCTCATTAAAAAACAAGAAGATCTTATGGAGAGCGTTGAACATGTTTCAGAATTTATAGAAGAAGCTAGAAAAAGATATCCCCAGTACCTTAAAGACGAAGGTTATTGAGATAGATGAACGTTCCATTAATTTTCCGTATAAGTTATGCATCTACTTTTCTGTATTTGTTTATGGATGTTTGAAATATATGTTATTCTAGTTTTCTGTAATAATTCATATTGTACCTCCTTTGGATGTAATGTAATGTCGTACATTTTTCACGTGATTGATAAAGCCTTTCAGATAGTTCACGTGATCCTTTCAGCCTCTTACAGACGTTTCAGCCTTTTACAGACGTTTCAGCCTGTAAAAAGCAAGTAGTAATTGTGGTTGAGTAGCTACAACTGGTTATAAATAGGAGGTAAGTCATTAACCAATACATCACAACTCTCATAAACTTGTTTCATAATTTTTAGTTTACTCTCATTTCATCTTTAGACTTCCAACTGCAACTGAAATGGCTTCTTCTTCTACAAACCCCGTATACTTCACTGTTAAAAATGACAAACACATAAGTGACAATGGTGTTTTGGTAAGCATTTCTAAATCTTCATTCTTCTAAATCTAGCATGTTTTATTTACAATGTTGAACATTTGTTTTTCGGTTAAAAATATTACAGATCATCCCCGCTCCATTTGTGACCATGTGGAACTTAACGACACATTGTGACATACTAATCCGGAATGGGAATGTGTGTTTCAATATGACGATGATGCCCATTGCTCCCGGACATGTTATCATCTCTGGCAAGTTAGGACAAATGTTGCGCGAGTACAAGCTCGACAAGGCCGACTGGTTGAAGCTGACACTCGTTCATGATCGACCAACTTTTGGGCCGTTAAAGAAGTTTGAACATATGTTTGACATCGAGGAGATGTGATATGTTGTTGATCAAGGGGTTGATGAACAAGCACTTTGTAGTTTCCTGTTGTAGTTGTTTGATCGAATAACTGTTATTTCTTTTAAATTACTGTATCAACAATGTTATCATGCTTTCAATGAAATCATCCCCCTTTTATGTCCCCTGTTAAGTGTAGTCACCTCCTAAATCGTCTCCATCATTTCTCCGATTGACGTGCCTCAACTACCCTATAAATATGGTGGCTCATGAAGTTAAACTTCACAACTTAAAATATATTATACCTTTCCTCAAAACTTGTAATTTTCTTTGTTAATCACTTCAACTTAAAATGGCTGGAACTTCTCGTCCATCCTCTTCTACATACCCCCCTGTAGGTTCTCAGGTCATGCCCCAAAAAATTCGAGATACGATTTCGAAGACTGAAGTGGCCATTCAGGGTGCAAATCAAGAATTGCAAACTAAGCATCAAGAACTGAAAACCTTAGAGGTGTCCATCGCCGAAAGGAAAAAAACTATACGAGAGTTGAATAAAGAAAATCGAGCAGATGAAGCAAAGGCAGAAGAGATCAGAGCTTTTATCCCGGACATTGAGGAATTCATCTTTGATAGAGGTCGGTTTATTGAGGAGTTGAAAGAGATCTATCCAGAAGATAACTAGGGTAGGTTGTTTTAACCTCTAATGGTTAGTGTAGATGCACTATATCTGTTGTTGTTTCCCTAAAATGTGCATTTCAACTATGTGATCAGCACAATAATGTACTATGGTTTCATGACACTAACACTATATATTTTTTAATTACGATTTAAAAAAAGAGGATTTAAAATTAGGGTTTTAATGACACTAACCCTATATATTTTTAACATATGTAATTATTTGTTCCTATATACACTAACCCTAATTAATTTTATATTAATTAGGATTTAAATAAAAACTAAATGTTCCTATTTTCGTATAATTTTATAACAATAATCAAAATAATACTAATAATTATTAAACTTAGTTTTTTGATTAAAGTTACATGATATAATTACAGCCACAAATTTAAATTACTTAATTCTAAAATAACAACTAATAAAATAAATACTGATAACTCACAAACTCTAAAGTCATACATTAAATATTGAAGTCATACATTAAATAATATGAACTCATACATTAAATATTGAAGTCATACATTAACTAATATGAACTCACACATTAAATATTGAAGTCATACATTAAATAATATGAACTCATACATTAAATATTGAAGTCATACATTAACTAATTTTCTATCCGATGTAAAACAGTGGAGCAACTTCAAGTTCTAAGTGCGACGCGTTAGGGGAACTCATTAGGCTTCCCATAAATGTATACCCGTCGGCGAGTTACAACGGTCCAAATACTTCTTAGAAATAAACCCTGTCCCTAGATTCGATGCTGCAAGTCCGAGTAAACAAACACAACCCGATAATGATAAATCCTACAAATGCCAACCATTAATTTTATACTATTTTAAAACATATAAAAATGATGTTTGGCATTTGGCGGGTCGTATATCATGTTGTCTTTCTTTAATCGGACTCGCAACAACGAATGTAGGGACAGGGTTTATTTCTAAGATGTATTTGGACTGTTGTAACCCGCCGACAAGTATATATTTATGGCTAGCCTAATGAGTTCCCCTAACATGTCGCACTTAGCTGAAGTTGCTTACCCGTTTGCCATTAGATACAAATTTTTTTATTCAGGAAACGGCTATCTATACTAAGTAAACAAAAAAACCGATAACGTAAACTTAAAAAAATAACAAATAAGTCTTCGGAGTCACTCGAGCCGCCTCCAACAATCCGCATCCAACAATCCGCATCCAACGCACTTTCCTTAAACACAAGTAATCTTTATTACAAAAATATACTTTTCAGCACCTCTCATCCCCTCTCATTTCTTTACTGAGTTTACTCCTTTCATCCCCTTATGTATACTGAAAAAAAATCACGAAATCAAGTTAAAGTCCAAAAAATTCACGAAATCACGAAGTCATAGACTTCGCGACTTCGTGACTCAGGATAATTGTTGGCACGATTTCATGGCATTGGGTCACGAGGTCGCGTAATCCCCAACTTCGCGATTTGTACGTTAGCCTTGGGTCACGCGGTCACGAACTAGGGCAATGGGTCGACTTCGCGACTGTCACGTAGTCATCTAGTTCGCGACTTCGCGATTCTCTGACGACGGCGAGTAATATGTGGACACGTAGCAGTCGCGATGTCACGAAGTCAGAGAGGTGATGAGTTCGCGACTTGAACAAATTTTCTTGCAAAATTGGTCCATCGCGTGGTCACGAAGTCGGAATCGAGGAATCGAGTGACATTTTTGTAAAAACGGGAGAGAGAAGGCTAAAAACGTCATTGAGGAGAGAGAATTGGCTAGATTCGCCAAATTCCCATATTATCTAGAGTAAATTATGGATTTGGTCCTCGTGGTTTGGTGGTTTTTATGGATTTGGTCCCTAAACTTTATTAATTATGGATTTGGTCCTCGTGGTTTACACTTTCTATTGGATTTGGTCCCTAGTCCTAACATTCATTTAACTTTTCTGTTAACATTAAGGGTAAAAAAGTCTTTTTAGAATTTTTTTTATTTTCAGATTAAATTTTTTCTTTTGTCTTTTAGTCTAACCAATGGCATGATGCAATGTGTCCTTAACTAAGAAAAAACAAAACAAACACCCATAAAAGCCATCTTCCTCGTTGCCTCGTCGGTGTCCGTTTCTTTCTCCGGCAACATCATTTTCCGGCGAGGCCATCCTCCTCCTTATCCATTGTGAAACCACACATCCAAACCCGACTTCCACCTCTACCCTTCAATCCAACCAGCCATCTCCACTAAACTGAAGCACCAACGCCACCTTCACCAGAACCACCGCACCACCACCCACCTGCACTGCCATCTACACCACTGCAGCGGCACCACGAACCACCAACACCACTGTGTGTATATGCGTGAGTGTGTGTTTGTATTGTGTGCGTTCTTATGCCGGAAAATATCACGTCGGCAATTGTTTCATGGTGGTGGGTCGCCGGAGAAAAAAACGCCGGTGAGATTAGATAGTGAGATCGTCACTACCGGAGATGGGTGGTGGGGTGTCTGTGTTTGTGTGTTGGAGAACGGTGGTGTGTGCGTTTACGCCGGAGAAGGATGACGATGGCGATGTGATGGCGATGGCGGTGACGTTGCCGGTTGGGGAAGATGAACAACTTATACGTATGTATATATATATATATACATGTATTATATATTTTCTTAATACAAAATATATTATATAATATTGTAATATATATATATATATAATAATAATAAATATATAATTTCAGTTTATATAATAAGTACAAAAAAGACACTAAAAGACAAAAAAAAGTAATAAAAATTAATACAAAAATGGTTAAACCTAAAAAGACATTTTTACCCTTAAAGTTAACTGATCTATTGGATGGAGGTTAAGGTTAGGGACCAGATCCAAAAGAATTTGCAAACCATAGGGACCAAATCCATAATTATTAAAGTTTGGGGACCAAATCCATAAAAACCGTCAAACCACAGGGACCAAATCCATAATTTACTCTATTATCTATTATCTATACTATACATTTATCAGGCCACCCACCCCACAAACACTCGACCCGACCCGAGATTCGACCCACGCCCCAAACCCAACTGCTGACCCGCGCGTGGGTTCTGCCGAATTCACCCCTAAACCCATCTCCAAATTTACCAATTCACCCCCTGAACTTATAATGTGTATTCACTTTAGATCTTTTACTTTTCAATATTTCATTTTACGTTTTAGTCATATCTATTGGCTAAAATACGTTTAAAAAATACGTTTTAATTTTAACAAGTTACGCCATTATATTCGTATCGTCGATACGATCGAAATGAGCCCAATATTAAATATTTTTTGACTTACTTAGTTTATTATATACTATATATAAACTCCAATCGACCCAATTTTATACTCATTTTTAAATTTACATATTAACCCCCTAAACTTAAAATTTATAAGGTTTATTCGGTTTATACCTTTTACTTTATAATACTTCATTTCACGTTTTAGTCATATATCGTGTATTGGAAAAAGTCGTTAAAAGATACGTTTTAATTTTAATAAGCTACGCCATTATATTCGTATAATCGATACGATCGAAATGTGCCTAATATTGAATATTTTTTTGATATAGTTATTTTATTATATACTATATATACGCTCCAACCGACTCGAATCCTATACTCATTTTCAAATTCATATATTAGCCCCCCTAAACTTATAATATTTATTCACTTTATACATTTACTTTTCTATATTTCAATTTACGTTTTACTCATATATCGTATATTGGTTGGAACATGTTAAAAATGTGTTTTAAAATTAACAAATTACGCCATTATAACCGTATCGTCGATACGATCTAAAATATGTTAAAAAAATACGACTTTATACCTTTACTTTTCTATATTTCATTTTACGTTTTACTCATATATCGTATATTGGTTGGAACATGTTAAAAAAATACGTTCTAATTTTAACAAATTACACCATTATAATCATATCGTCGATACGATCTAAAATATGTTAAAAAAATACGTTTTAATGTTAACAAACTGTGTCATTATAATCATATCGTTGATAAGATCGAAATGAGCCTAATATTGAATATCTTTTTCATGTATTTATTTTATTATATTTGATATATATACACTCCAACCGACCTGAATCCTATATTCATCTTTAAACTTACATATTAGCCCCTAAACTTATAATATTTATTCACTTTATATCTTTTAGTTTTCTATATTTCATTTTACGTTTTAGTTATATATAGTATATTGACTGAAATATGTTAAAATATCGATAGCTACTGTTCATGAACCCGGTGCAAAGCCCGGGCGTATCAACTAGTTAGATTTCAATTACTATTTATTATTTTACTATTGAATTTTAATTTCACTTTAGTTTTTTTATTTGAGTAAACTACAAATTTCATTCATGAGGTTTACACAAAACAACGACATTGGTCCCTAAACTTCAAAAGGTATGTTGAGCATCCCTGAGGTTCATGTTTTGCTTTGGATTTTGTCGCTGCTCACTAACCCTGTTAAAAACTCAGTTAAGTGAGGAATGCTTTTGCTAAAATGAAAGAAGAAGGTTCAAATGGCCAAAGGTGATAAAGCGAAGAAATGAAAGACAAGATAATGCTTGTCCATGGTCAAATGGAGGTTTACTATGAAAAACAAGGTGAGCTATATATGAAAGAAGCAGTGTTTCAAGCTCGGATTGACAGAGCCAGATATAGATTGACAACACAAAAGAAGAGATAAAAAAAGAAAAAGTGGATCACTGATAGAAAGCGAAAAATCGAAATAAAAGAGCAAAAGAAATGGGATGTTGGATGCAACAAATGGCAGATCATTCTAAAACAAGAAAAGCATGAGGAGAGATATGAGGGACTTTCAAATTTTCTAGACAAAGCTAGAGAACGTTATCCAAAGTACTTTAACGTTCCATAAATGTTTATGCATGTAATTCTACCTTTTCTATGAAACTTGGTTATATTGATGCATGGTTCATATTTATGCATGCAATTCTACCATTTCTGTTAAATGATTCATATTTACAGTCTAATATTTATATTTTCTACTAATGTTTAAAACATGGATAATTCTAGTTTTTTATGCTACAAGTAGGACTTTAAATAAACTTTCCAACTATTGTTATATTTACAATCATATACACTAATGATATAAAAAAAAAGAATTTTTATCTCTGGTGACAAAACGATGGAGCAAATTTTAAAGGAATGCAAGTTTTTTAAAGAGATAATTGACCTGAAGTATGAGCCTTGCTAAGTAAATACCCACAATTGTCTTCCGTGGAACAAAAACAACTTGCATTATCACATTGTCGTAGATCCATTGCCGCAAATCTGAGTAGAGATAGACAACATGATAAATGTTAAATCCTACAAATGCCAACCATCAATTTTGTACAGTCGAGAGGCAACCAACTCTATTATAGTGTTCAAATTGAAACACCATTATCGTGTTCGAAATTAAACATGATATAGTAGGTTGCCTCTGGACCGCATAAAATTGATGGTTGACATTTGCGGGTCTTATATCATATTGTCTTTCTTTACTTGGATTTGCAGGCAACAGAACTACGACCATGTGATGTGAGTATTGGTGGTACTGGCAAGCCTCAAACCGTTAATTCAGCTGTCCCTTCAAAAGAGTTGCATTACTCTGAAACTTGTTCCATCGTTTGCCAAGAGCCACATGAATGTCTAAAAAAAAATAACAAACATGTCTAAAATAAAAAAAATAACAAAAGTGTATACCGAAACAAATAACACACTATCTTATCCGGTCCTCCCAAAGAGTATCAGCCATCTGATGGCGAAAGTCAAGCATGGTCTGCTCCGGATCTATCACGGGTGGGAGATTTACAACATCGGTAAACTGTGAGAGAAATCTACATATCCATGGTCCACAATCGCCTAGGTGTCCACTCTGACGTGGTGTATCCGGAGCGATTGTGATACTGAGGTGCTCAACACGAGCTGCTCTTAGGGGGTCATCAAGTCGCTCAAACAACAATTTTAGGGAGTGTCGGAATATAGCAAACCCCCCATACAGTTCTTGCTGCAGGTGTTCTACCCCCAACGTGTCGTGTATTATCATTCTCATCGACTCAATGTTCAAAATCCCAAGCACCCAATGTTTTTGGTCAATACATATGGGCATGAGCACCTAAAATGAGAAACGTTCAAAACCAAATTAGGAAGCAAGGGTTTATTAACTCGAATAAAATACGTGAAATGTGAATCATATACCCGTGTGATAGTAGACCATGCTGGGAAATTTTCATTCGCCAAGTTACCACTTGCAGCTCCGTAGCCATAAGAAGGTCCATCAACAGTACCGCTGGACATGTACGTCCAAAAGTCTGGAACCATGATCGTCCACGGTGCGTGGTTGGGACGTGATGCAAGTATGTAACGCAACCATGCCTCGATATGCTATTAAAAGTCAAAAAACAATTGTTAGACATGAAGGACGTATTACTACGATTAAAATAGTAAGATAGCAAACAGTAAAGTATATAACAAACCGTGTTAAAGTACCAACCCTGTCCATCTAACCCCAATAATATCTTCCACCAGTTAGGTCCTACAGTGTCATACGGTAAGCAACGAAGTTGTCCCTCTTGCAACTCATCTAGCCAGTATAGCGCGACGACCACCGACTCTTTTGCAGGCCTACGCTTCCATAATCGCCTCAAATAAGCATCTCTTTCCTTATTCCTCTCCTCCTTCTCGTCCTTCTCCTTCCCCTTCCCCTTTGGCCGTTTAGGAAGAGGAGTAGTACTCGTACTTCCCTGTTGGGTATATGGGATTCCCTGAACCAGGGTCGTTTTGCGTATGCGGAACCCCCTTTCCATAGGCTCCTCTGGTGGTATCTGCCCTGCAGTGGTCGTAGGAGTATGGATCGCTAACTCTGATGTGATGCCCTGCATTTTCACAACCATTATTCATATATAGACAGTAAAACTCTATTACGATATATAAATAGAAAAAAATTATATTAAATACCATAGTCCCAACTTGAGGTGAAAGCATGTGAGAGGAACACGACATGGTCGTTTCTCCGAATATACTACTAACAAAGTCAGCACCAATGCGCCCCGTTTCCTTAACACTTGATAACATCTATGTACAAATACGAAACGTTAACAATTGTCGCTTAAGATAAAACTTGGTTATCAATAAACTTAAATCTTTACCGGCATGCTCGTCATCATAGGCGGCGACATGCTGTACGATGACATGCTCGTCATCATAGGCGGCGGTACGCTGTACGATGGCATGGTTGATTCTCCAAATAAACTGCTGGAAAAAGCTTCAATCCTGGCACCACCAGCGCTCAATGACACCTACACACAAATATGAAATGCTAACATGTTGCAATTCCATTTTTTAAACATGGTTATCAATAAACTTAAACCCTTACCGTCAAATTTTCAAAATCTTGCCGAAATCTCTCCAATTTTTTCAGTCGGCTATCAAGATTCTCATACCTATTGTGGTGAAACTTGTCTCGTTCCTTGAGATGAATGATGTTCGTTGTGTCTTTCTTGTTTTGTTTGCGTAGATATGTGACACTGGTCTCGCACTTCGACAACCGAGTCCAATATGGCGTAAAGTACTCGTGTGGGAAGCAAGGAGGAAACTGACTGCCCAGCATCTGCGGAGGTATGTTGTACGATGGGTGGGAACCCTCATCCATGTGTCTGGGACCCTCTCCGTCGTCATGATCATCATCATGCTCACCATCATCATCATCATCCTCATCAAAATAGGCATGTCTAGCTACATACCATGGTTGTAACTTTTCCTCATCTGTGGCCTGAGGAGGATGTGGCGGATGTTGTTAATAGATTTAAATAAACATAAAAATCAAATTACAAGTTGTAAACACATATGCTATAATTTAAGTGTTTTACTAAGGAAAAATTTAAGTGTAATCCCAGATATAAGAACCCCATGGAAAGTTGTTCCATGACCCCAACTCCTCTATAAGATTCAACACAACATCAAGAACTTTAACAACAGACTGCTGACCAAGAAAAAAGGTCTCGGCCATCATCAACAAACAAATTCGGACAGCCTCATCGTCCGAAAATTGATCATTAGCACTAATGGTTTGATAAACACTTTTGAGTTCCCCTATAGTCAGTGATTACCTTCGAAACCTCACGAAACCGTTTGCATGAGGACAGAAAACGGGCATGTCTCCAAACGTAAGTCCTGTGATAAGACAGAAATCCTTGCAACCGAGTCGAAGGTTCCAACCGTTAACCTCGAACATCATATTTGCTAGAAATATAATATTCGTAAAAGCAAGATGCATGATATAGTTTTCTTGCCTGGTGTATAATCTAAATTTCAAGCAACAGCTCACACACTGTGGACTAACATAAGACCACCACATTCCTAGTGAAGCACACTTACATGCTAGAACTTTGTTACAACTTATCTGTGAGTTGAGGAGATTAGATAATGATCTACATAGGGATGCTTATGTTCGTTCCTGCTACGCTATAAAATAAGCTTAATCTTGAATTACCTGTTCAACGTTTTCATCTGAAACCACCGGTTTCAATTTCTCATTGGGTGGGATTGAAGCAAACTCCGTTGTCTCAGCGAATTCAGATTCTCCTTTAGACATGGCCGTAGTCTCTAGATTGTAACTGCCACTTTTCTCCTAAATGAATCCCATGAGCAACATTAGCAAAATTGTGTTTCCAAGATGAGATAAAGAGAACAATTAGGGGAAAACAAGTTGTAAAGTGAAACTTCATTAATTTCTATCGGCTTCTCTAAAAAGAAAATAATCAACTAGCTATGCCACATAAGCAAAATGAAGGGAGAAGTACCAAATGAAAAAACAAATCGACTTTACACGTCTATTGTTTTCTAAATTGGTGTAGTTTTAAGAAGAAAATTTAAGCAAAGTAATAGTTTATTGGTTTCCACTAGCTATGCCACATAAGTTCCATGAATTATTAGGTTATTGTTTCAGAAGAGGATTAGAAGAATTTCAAGCTTTCTTATGCCCTTTTACTTGTAGAAAGAGCCACACTTATGTGAGGAAAGATCAAACTCCTTCCCTTTATCTATGAAGCTTAATGTTGAATCACCTATGTTGTGAATTTCTTAGATTTTGATATGAAAGAATCTATTTTCTCCCTGAATGAGTTAATGTAAACTCCATGGTTTCATCGACAATGCTTCATAGTAAGGAGTTGTTAGGTTCATGGATTTTAAAGGAATTGGAATGGATAATTCCTTTGACCAAATTCCAAATCCTATGTTTGGTTCACATAATGAAAATGATGGAATCCATTGAATTCCACAATTTAAAGAATTCATCTTCCTTGGCATAAGTGAAGGAATTAAATTCCTACTAACCAAATGTGTGGTCAAATTCCTTCAAAGTCAAATTCCTTCAAAGTCAAATTCCTTCAAAGTCAAATTCCTTTAATGGATTAAATTCTCTACGAACAAATGCCCCTAGGATTTTTGGTTGTAAATTGAGAGTGAAGGGGAGAGAATTAATTTCCTACACAAGAAAACATTGAACACTTCTCTTTATCTATTAAACTTAATATTCAGTTACCTTTGTTGTTGAATCACTAATTTCAGACGTAGTCCCAGATTTAATCGTCTCCCGGAGTATGCTTGATGATGTGAACTCAACAGTTTTATCTACCAAAGATGATTTAGACATCTCACCGATCTTGTATATCTCTTCCTGTTTGACAGAGCCAGTTTAGCAGAACTCCATAATGTCATTAATTAAAACCATATTAGCATCACCTACCAAAACGATAACTAGATTGTAATGGATTAGTTGATCTTTTCACTTATGTAAACTCATGTAATAGTTGAAAAAGAAAGGATAAAAGAAACATTTCTATCAAACATAGAAGTGTCAATCACAAAAAGCAATGGTAAAGGGGATTTGAGAAATATATATATTGTACTTGAATCATAGACATATTTACATAAGCCCTCGAGTTTGTAATAATGGACTAATGGAGAGAACTGATAATCGTTAACATCAAACTATATGATGACGCTAAAATTCATCTTGTACTAACTTTATAGGAAGGGTACAAGGCCATTATATTTAGGCCCTTCAACTAATACATTATACATGTAATAAGTTCATGGCAGAAAAGAAATGGTACAAAGCATGTTTACCAATTGAGGACCATCAATGATGCATCTAACTGTTTTCAACTCTGTAAATGATGGCTTAGACTGCTTAGGTCGACCGGTGTTTTTCCATCCACGAACCTCTGGATTAATGTGAGACAAGAGGCAATTTCATTATTTGTAGACTCAATTCAATTACAAAGGCCTAAAAATATATTGACAACAAAGAAATACATACCAGTATAGTCAATTGTATCACCAACTAAAACCCTAAACCAATCGAAAGCCAGCCTCCCAACCTCCATTAACTCAACGAAATCACGACGGCAAAGATAGTATGCTCCCGTGCTTAGCTGAAATCCAGACAGATCCCTACCAAGAGCTTCTGCACAGCCCATGTTTCTTTCCAAGGTTTCATCATCAGCATACACTAGGCTTGCACCACACTGTGTTACCACCAATCCACTCAGAAGAACAATAGACACAATAACTTTATCTCCAATGTCTAATTTGTTTCCGATTGGCCAATAGCTTAGCCATATACCACCTTCACCAAATCCAGGATTACCAAAGACTTTGGGGTTGTACATCAAGCCAACACCATTGGTCGTACTGATTTTAGCAAACCATGCCCAATCATCACCGTATAATGTATATTTGAAAGTTACATTTATCCCTTTGAGCCTCCTATTCTTGGGACACGAAGGCACATCAAAGGACAAATATGGGGATTCTGATATATACTCGGGAGTTGTGTTTGAATCCTTTACGTCTGGCAGAGATGTGCTCATTATATCGAATTCGTACAACATCTGTGCCACACAAGCAACAAAGTTCAGACATTCATATATATATATGTCAACATGTTAGTGTGTATTAATGCATACATATATAAAAGAGTAACAACGAACGAACCTGGAGATGCAAACTTCTGCCTGTGGTCAGCTCATCATCACCAACCAGGAGCACCTTATGATTTTGATACTTTTTCAGCCACTTCATGTGTCCTAAATCAGTTTCATCTAGTTTGGCTATTGGTATCAATTTGATAAAGCCTTCAATTTCAGACAAACTAATACAACCTTCATAGCCGAACTCTTGCAATGTGAATACATGTGAGTGAAAAGTTATCATCTCCAGTGACTTACAGTAATATACATACAACTCTGCTAGTGTGCTTGGGAGGCATAGAAGCCATTTGAGTCTTGAGCATAAACTCAAGTCAAGGACCCGAAGATTTTTAAGATGATCATAGTAAGGTAGGAACTCAAATAAACTATTCCCTAGATTCAAGTACTGCAAAGATGGTTGAACACTAAAATTTAAAGGAAAAGAATCAGTACACTCAAGATGGCAGTCTTTGAGGAATAACCGTTCTAATGAATGTGGGAAGGAAAAGGGAGGCTGTTTTGTAAATTGTCCACCAGAAGTAGATGCCTCTAGCCCTACTGACAGATTTATTTGCTCCCTCTTGCACAGGTTTTTACACCCTGTCATGTTCAATAGAGTGAGACTTTTAAGGTCTCCGATGGTTTCACAAACACGAACCAGGCTATAACAGTTCCAAAGAATTAAAGTCTCGAGATGAGGGATCATGGAGATGTTGCGGATTTCCAATAGACTGTGCGAGTCTTTAAGATTTAGAATCTGTAGTGAGCGAAGAACCTGTTGCGAAAGTAGCGTCATTTATTTAGCACTATAAGGCTGCATAAAGACCATCGAAATTGAGAAGCTAAATGGACAAGCAATAAATAGAGTGCTACCATGGGCGGTTTAAATACTTCCAAGTTGCTATAGCTCAGATCTATGGCGACCAAGTTTCCCATGAATAAGTCGGAGGGTATGGTTCTTAAATGGAAACGGAACCAACAGAGCCATCTTAAATCCTTCGAAAAGTTCTCATAGGATCCGGTGAGTTTTGCAGCATTTAGCTGGAGATACTTTACTTTATCCATCTTTTTTAGTGCATCAGTTTTGAGGACTAATGACTGCAGATTAAGCATGAAAACAATTAGCAAGCATACATCGTCTGGAAATAAATACACTAATATTCCTTAAGCATTAGGACAAGGTCACAGAAGAAGATCATAGAATATGGACAACTAACATACTCGTTAGTTACACAAAAATAGCTTCTTCTTTTTTTGTAAAACTTGAATTTTTTAACAAAATTTTACAAGGGTTTGTAGTTAACCGTGAGCGTATCGTCCTCTTTCTTTAGCATTTGCATGTCAAGTGCAAGACCTTCTATTGTTTCCGAACCCTGAGAGGAAATATGATGAAATAATAAAAGCTTAGATGAAATAGGAGGGGGTGAAAGTGTAAGTAGGCTTAAGCATACACATAATAAGCATCCTACCTTTCCTTTTTTCAGTATCTTATAAGAGTCTAGGCTGTGCCAAACTCGACTACGTTTCTCGGGAAGCTTGAATGACTCTTTACGGACTATGTTTCTTCCCATCTCTTGGACCAATCTATGCATCATCAACTTATTGCTAGATGAAATCGAGAGAAGGAATCTGTTGGTTAGGCTTTTGATCCCAGATACTGCAGAGTAATCAGGCTCCAATATCTTTGCCACGTAATCCATGTCTTTGCCAACAAAAAAACAAGCAATATGCAAAAACAACTCTTTTTGAGAGCTATATGGCAATGAATTGTAGCTCCTTTCGAGTATATCATGAATTCGAGAATGTATATCCTTTTTCAGTACCTCCAATTGACTCTTCCAATATGGGATGGTCATGCAGTTGGATAGACAGGAACCCAACACTTCAATAGCCAACGGATTTCCTTCACAATACCTTGCTGCTTGTGCTGCAAGCTTTTTGAGATGATCTACCGGTACTTTGGATCCAAACACATGACAACTAAAAAACTCTAATGATTCAGCATCATTCAATAACTTCATTTCATATCGACGCCTAGATGGGAACTTGGACCAAAGATTCATATTCTCCGTGGTTATTATAATCTTGCTTTCTGGATTAATCTTCCCGGTTCCAAGTAAAGCAACTAACTCCCTATCTTCTATGATGTCATCAAGAACGATAAGCGCCCTTTTCTTTTGTAATGCCTCCTCAATCTTACACGTACCATGAGAAACACTAGGTATTTTTCTCCTCCTACCCCCTAAAATATCTTTGAGAAGTTGTTCTTGTAGCTCAAGAAAACCATGGGGTCCTTTACATCTACTATTAATGTCTTCAACAAAACTTATGTTCTCAAACCTTTTCCAATTGGAATTGTATATGTATTTTGCCAATGTAGTTTTGCCACTTCCTGCCATGCCGCAAATTGCCAAATATTGGAAATTGGGCTGATTTAACAAGGGAGTGATCTCCTTATATCGAGTATCCATCCCTGTTAGATTAAGTGGAAGATGAACTTTTTTGCACCTTAATTCATTGTAAATGGTATCAACAACTTCCTTCAAAAACTTTGTTTCAAGCCTGTAACTGCACCAGTCAAGTTTAGAGTATGAAATTTAGGGATTCTTTCATAAAACCAAAGAGAAATTTTATGCAAAAAATTAATATTCCAAAGGTATAAGTACATCTAATACATTTTAAAATTTGATTACTATTAAATTCTCCAAAAAAGTCGTAATTCATTTCAAATATGGCCAAAGTATTAAAAAGGTACATTGATATAGAAATTTTTTGAGTGAATGAATATTTAGGTATAAACTTAATCATAATTAAGAAAATACTAATAAACTTAGATATTCATCGGGTCATTAAAATTAACACTAGTAATCCTTAAACTATCAGATCGGTGTGACATCAATTAAAATGCATCTCATTGAACCTTAAAATATAAATAGGAACAAAGGAAACATACCCAGAAAGAACGAAGCCTGTCAAATCAGCAACCTTTGTAAGAGCTGCCTTCCACCGGTTCAATTTATCAAACGTCCGCTTTGAAGAGGTTTTGACTTCAATCTTGAAAGTTTTATCTTGCTTCCTAACATCAGAAGGATCAACATGATAAAAAACCGGTAAAACGAAATGATTAAACTCCCGCCTTTGCTCAAGGATCAACGAAAGCTCTTCAAGGCACCATGTGGAAGTTGCATAGTGCTCTGACAAGATAACTATTGAAGCCTTGGATGCTTTGATTGCTCTCTGGATTTCCGGCTTTAGCTTTCGACCTTTGTCGATATCACCATTATCCCTAAAAGTGAGAAATCCCGCCCGCCTTAAGGCCTCACAGAGATGATCTGTAAAAGAATCATGTGTATCTTCCTGTCTGAAGCTTAGAAAGACCTCATAGCTGGTAGCATTATTCCCTATAGAACTAGTGAGCCTAGAGGTTGAACCGTTTTCCATTGAATTCGATCAGTTGAGGATGGAAAGAGGTCTTGGTTTTCTAAAGTTACCAGAAAGTTAGATGTGGGAGGATGGCACGAGGACTTGGTTTTCTAATTAATATCAAAGGGAATCACATTGGTATTGTCATCATCAACGATTTTTCCAAGTGCAAGTGGACTAGAAAACAAATACATAAGAACAAAAAAAATATGATCTAATTTATATGAATTGTAATCATACATATACAGGGGATGGATTAAATGCAAACTAAACCATTTTGTACAAATTGTTCAAACCCCATTAACCAATCATAACTTTTTTTCTTTTCACTTTCTTTTTAAATATGAGGGTGGAGTAGTCACTTTTATTGTGGAGACATTATCATCTTCATTATATTTATTTTCTAAAACAAATTTCATCAAAATTAGAATATACATGAAACAATTTCATTATACTAAAAATTTTCATCAAGAAAAGAATTATATGAAACAACTTCATATGATTAGCAAACCATTTCATTGTACAGTCATGGTGCTAAATAACTCGTTATGGCGTCAAGGTTAGGCTTCAGCGCAATGTTTGTTGGGTGTAATCTTGATTAGGAAAGGATATGGGTCTTAGTTTGTTTATTATTATATTAGTTGTGTTTTAAATTAATTGTTTATTTTTGTTTGAATTAGTAAAAAAAAAATTTAACAGCTTCGCCTCAGCGGTAGAGGCACAGGGTTTGAACACGGTTGATCTTATCCGGGCCCCGAGTTCAAACCCACTCCTCTACACCCCCCTAATTAATTCGGTAGGGCTGCTTCACCTACCCTCAGGGATAATAACCCCAAGGGCCCCAAGGGAAATACCCCCGGGAAGCTTCAAGGAAGAAACCCTCCAGAGAGGCTCGAACCTGAGACCTCTCCTTCATAGGGAAAACTCCCTACCAACAGGCTATAACCCCTGATGGCAAATTGGGTTATAAGATCCACCTTTCAGTGGGAAGCCTTAACCGGATGTGTGGTAACAGGTAAGCTCGAAAGCTGTTCCCGTCCCTGTCAGGGGAGATGCCAACCATCTCTCCTTCTTACGAACACGTTTGAATTAGTAAATGAAGGAAGTTTAGCACGTAGGGTAGATGTTTGGCATGTATCTACTATTTAGGTTAGTGGGGTAGTTTTCTTTTATTTGGCTAGGTGTGTGTAAGGCTTTATATAGCCCTTTCCCTTTTTTCATATGAATGTAGTAGTTTTTGGCAGCAACTTTCTCTGCAACTTTTTTTCACTTCTTTATTTTTTCTTTTAAAAACTTTGTTATAATATTGGTGGCTCTTAGGCTTTCATCCCTTCAATGTTAACCCATGCGACTCCACTCTAAGGCTTGGCTTGAATTGTAACGTGTTATGGTGTATCATGATGCATTATGGCACATTACGACGCGTTGTTTTGAAGGTGTAGAACTTTTTAACGAATAACTTGAGGATAAATGATAATCATCTATATGATGTAAGAATTTAAATAAACATAAAATAGAAATTTAAAAACTAAAACCCTAAATAAGTAAATGCTTACTCTCATCCCCCTACACAAGAATACTCGTGAACGAAACAAGAATACTCTCAAGAAATTGGTTAAAGAGACTTTAATTAACTTTAATATACAAAAACTCAGCATGAATAATAACCAAAATGAACCAAACTATTTATAAGCCCAGATGACCTATCTAACTAGGAGATGATCACGAATTGAGGGTTAAACTCTTAAGACATATGAACTAATCTAATTAGGAAGAATCTTCATTAGAAACAAACTCTGAAAAAATAGTAATTTAAACCCGGAATTATAATGTCACGCAATCTTTTCTGCATCAGATATGTCATGTGAACCCTTTTGGTTGATGTGATAGAAAGTAATCTATATAACAATTAGTGGAACTTGATTCAATTTTTAAAGAAACTTTTTCAAGGAAAATGAAATTTTAAAAAACATGTTAATTTGATTCAATTTTCAAAAGTTTCCAAAGAAAAAGAAAATTTCCTGTTTTCTAATTTCTATGTAAATTAGAAAACTAATTTTAGTAGTTTTTTAAAATTTTCTAAACGCGTTTAAGCATTTTCTAATTTTCTAAAACGGAGAATGAAAACTCCACCATTTCAAGCAAACCTTTTTTTTTAAATGTTATAGAAAACTATAAATAAAAAAATTCAACTCCATTTTCTGAAAAGGTTTTCTGGGAAGAGGAAACAATTTTTCATAACCAAACGCACCCTTTAATATCGAGAATCTTTCCAATTATATTCTTTTAAAGAATACAATGCTATATAAAAATACTAGTAGTATACTCGAACAATGCAGAATGTAAACCTTCATTGTGTGCAACGAGATGTAAATTTTTATTGTAAACCATGAATAGAAAATTATTGCAATTCCTTAAATGGAATTCCCAAAGTAAGGTGGCCATTTACAGTTTATCTAACAAGTTCAGGGACTGCATCTGTATTTCCAACATTTTTACTTACGCTTGGACCAACTTTCAAAATAGTATCTAAAAGTCAGTGGCCAGAGTGGAATAAATTAACTTTGGTGGCCAAATTGTAAAAAACCCAAAAACTTTACTGAACAAACAAATTTAATCTCGGATCATCCATCCACTTGACCCGGTTTCATTCTAGGTTAGACCCGACTCCATGAACACACAAAATCCAGCTAGGTTTTCACCAATTTCTTACTAAAATCCACATGCATTATAACTTTTAGAGGATTTTGCATCAGTTTTTTCACCTTAATCTGTGTCAATTCAACTTCTTTTGTGGTCGATTACAGTGAGCTTAGGGTTCGCAATAGAACCAGAAGTATCCGATAATTTGACTTACGGCCATTATCTAACTAGAGGGAGGTTCATACGAAAAAATATAACTTTTTAAGAAAATACGAGGAGCAATCTCAACCACTCATCTCGGTCACCAAATGCGGCTTAGACCATCTCCAATGGGGTCACCAAATCTTACACTAAACACTAAATTTGGTGTAAATGTTACTATTCACATCTCCAATGGGATCACTATTTTTCACACTAAATTTAGTGTGATGAATAGTATCACATTATATTTGGTGTAACACTATTTTTTACACCATTTTTAACACTACTTTTCAATGCAAAAGGATTTGGTGTAAAAAATAGTGTTATCCATTGGAGAAGATTTACTAGTAACACTAAATCTTACACTATTTCTTACACTACTTTTGACATTTGGTGTAAAAAATAGTGTTACCCATTGGAGATGCTCTTAGACCGGTCCCCCATCCCCCTTTAATAATCTCTACCCTTCCATGAATTATGAGTGGCAGAGATTGCTCCTCACCTTTTATTAAATTGACATGCTTATCGTTTGAAGCTTCCCCTATCTAACTAACTATCAGAACACATATAATTTGTAGAATGGATTGCATTGCGATTTTACCTTCGGTTCTTGATTTTAATGTGGAACGCTTGCTCTGTTTGCAGACCTCAAAATGATGATAGCATTAACAGTATAGCAGATGACTTCGCTTTGTTGAAGATATAAAATAATGGAAGAAGTGAATACAGTCAGACATCAATCACTTGATCAAACTCCATTGTTGCTGAATAATTGTAGAAGTAATTATTTCCTGTCCGTTATAAACCTTTTATCCAAACACTCTTTTTTAACTCCTTTGTTGGTTAACTTACTTGTAAACAAATAAGAAATTTTAATGACCAATCACCACTCATATGTTTTAGCGGTAGAAATTCAATGAAATTCAATTCCATGATTTAAGCCAAAGGAATGATGAATTCTTTTGATTGAAAAGTTCAAAAAGTTTATTCTACGAACAAAACATCACTAAAAAAATTTCATTAAATTTCTTTGAATTCCATGAACAAAATAGTCTTTTGAAACAGCTATGCTAAAATAGAAAAAATAGGTGTTTTAGCATTTCTATTTCTTTAACAGCTATGTTATCCCTAATGCTAAAATAGGGAAAAAGGGAAAGAGACTACAAAGAACTATAAATATAGAGAAATCCTAAAACTCTTTAGAAGAGAGAAAAACAATACTTTAAAAATAAATGTGTAGGAGAGAGAAACAATATTTTTTAAAATACAATGAATATTTTATTGATATTATAAATGTTAGGATTGCTAAAATAGAATAACTGTTGGAGATGGATATAAATTCTTTTAGAGATTTTAAGTTTTGAATTTCATTGAATTCCACGATTTAACAAATTTGCCATTATTTGGTTTAAGTGAAATAATTGAATTCATATCAGCGAAACACATAGTCAAATTTCATTTCAATTTTTTCAAAATCAATTTTTTATAGATTCCAATTCCATCTAAATTATATTATTCTAACCAAAAGCCCGCCCTTTTCAGTTAATGAGTTTAATTTCTTCAAAGACATGAACATAAAAAAATAGTTATTGATTGTTAACGACATGACATCCAAAAATAAATAAAATATTTTTATGCTTACACGTCAAATCAGATATGAATATTTTTCTTTGAAACCCGACCCCATAATATGCTTAAAAATGGTTGAACTTTAGTTTGTTTGGTTAGATGGCTTATTACTTATGTTTGGTTGAACTTTAGCAAACCTCGAAGATTGTCGAGTGGTACTCTCTTGGCACGGGCTAGCTTTCGAGATGTCGAAGGACCATCGGCCATGCTACGACAAAGAAAGAATCAGAGAGGATGGACCATCGCACGACCATGATACACAACTGCATATGGTCCAGATGAACCATCATAGGTTGTACTCTACTTGTGGCAAACACGGGTTTGTTGAGGACGGATACTTGAATGGCCAACTAGCCATGACTCGAGCCATCGACAACTGGCAAATCAAAGGGCTCAAAGAAATGAGCGAGGATATTGGCCCGTTGAGCAACAAGTCAGAGATCAAACTCATCATGTTAACGTAAGAAGACGAGTTCTTGATCATCCGGAGCGATGGGATCTGGGACGTGTTCTTGATCATCGCGACCGGATCTGTGATCGTGCATTTTCAGGATGAAGCTCAGCCACATATGGTGGTGCAGAGGGGTAGGGTGAGGTCTGAGGAGGAGTATTTCAGCTAAAGGGTTGCTGAATCTTAGATTTCATCTTGAAGGGTGAAAATGGGTTTTTGTTTTTTTTTTGGATGAATTTGATGATGATGATGAAAAATGGGGTGATTGTTGTAAATACATTCATGTGGAGGGAGGGGAAATAAAAATTAGGAAAAGGATAGTAGGATACTAGTTGCATCTTTTGAGCTGGCAGTGGAACATTACGTTTATTCGGTGATTTAATTATCATTTTGTAAATTTAATATATGAACTATCTTCGTCAAAATGTATTCAACTATATCCGTATTTCTATTGTGTATATCCAACTTCAAAATGTGTTATTGTGTATACTAAACTTTCAAAATATGCTATTGTGTGTAATAGTTTACCTATTAACCTGTTGGTGTTGATGTGTAACAAGTTGTTGCATACGTGGCATTTGACTTTTACCTAGAAATTTTGTTGACTTTGAGAAATTGTGTTTATATTTGTGTTCATCATTTGATCAGATCAAAAGGGATAGAAAGCTTACACAATCACATGAAGTGAATTAAACAATTCATATCTTAGGGCATAATTAAAACGTATTTTGATCAAGTAACATTAAAAACAGAAAACGAAATTGTAATCTAGATTTTTGGGTTTCGATTTAGGGTTTCAAATTTGGGTTTTATGTGATCAAATTGAAGATCGAACCCTAGAATTGAAAACCCAGATGCATCAATGTTGATTCTGATTAGTGGTCAAATTGAAGATCCTCTTGTCTACACCATATCAAAAGTCTTCGTACAAGCTGTAAGGAACGAAAAAGAGACGAGGGGTAGGACGTAGTAGCTAGATTAATCATAGAAGGAGTGGCCGAAATTGGTACCTGGTAACGTTGAACAAGATACGGCTCACGGTAACAAGGGTAATCGGGGAAATTGAATGCTTCTGAATGATATCACGAAGCCTTGGGAGAGATGAGCGATTTAGGGTTCGCCAAGAAATCGATAGCGTCTAGGTCTGATCTGATTTTCCATTTCTATCAATCTGTAACACCCCAAAATTTAGGGTAAACAAAAACTTTCATTTCACGAAAGGTGGTACATGTACGGTAACGCCATAGCATGAGCTCTTCCCAAAAACAGGGGTATAAGTAATATACAATTACAAGGTTTGTAATTTAAATGAAGAAATACAATAACCAACTAGTCTAGTTCCTATTAGGAAGGAGACTACAAAAGGGTTATCGCTATATGATTTAAACTCGCGGTCTCACGGACCGGTCTCTCCAACATTTCCCCCAAGCTCACTCTAAGTCCGAAGCCTACTTGGGGACGGCGTCCCGAGTACCTGAGAGACACATCGACACCAAACAAGTGTTAGGCTAAAGGAGCCTAGTGAGTTGTATAAAGGACACTATGCAAGTAAATTATGTTAAGGCATGCAATATACAATATCGTACTAACAACATAAGTAGCATGTTAAACCGGTTTATTATTATCTTCGGAAACAATGGGAGCGACCCATTTCCACCAACCAATGCCCCTACATTCGTTGCTTCCCAATACCTCGATGCCATTTCAACTATGACACCTTCCGAGGCCCGCGCATCTCGGAGCCACCCGAGAGCCGGCGACATAGGTGCGTCCCTATTTCAGGACCTCCCAAGACTATTGGGTGTGGACACATTGCGTTGGATCGTCCATGTTATTTACATTCAATCAACCTCGATGCCATTTCTATCATGACATCTTCGGAGGCATATTTGTACTGTCTAAAAAGACTCATACATTCATCTCAACCTATCATAGGCATTAAACGAGGGTCTCAAGCCCTTTTGCATCATGCTATGACATATTTCTTTACACGTATTTTATCATGTATACGTTCATCACATAGCCATAAGAACATAACTCATGCATCAATAACATGTCAATATCCACTCAAATATATCCAATAATTCAAATCAAATCATTCATACATGAATTCATTATCTATTTACTTTATGGCAAACCGTAAACCTAGAAATTTAGGCATTTCATCCAAAATCACATTCATCCACAAATACCAAGCAAGATGTGCAAAATCAAACCAAATGATGAGCTCTCAGTTTTAACAAAATGATTTTAGCAACTCACCTTAGGGTTTGTGACAAAAACCCCCAATTCCAAGATTTAGGTCAAATAATGAGCACGAACCTAAAATCAAGTAAATCGAACCCTAGGTTAGTTCCATAACTTCTATATGTACATTAACCAACCCAAAAATGGTTTAGATGAGTTTACCTAGCCGGATCTTGAACAAACCCTAGAATGGAGAAGCACCAAGATTCAACAATGGAGGTTTGGGGTTTTGAGATGTGGAGAAGATGAAGATGATGAAGGTCAAGCTTCCCAAATCTAGCTAGCCTTGCATCAATCCATTAATGGAGTCTTGGAGAGCTTGGAGGGAGAAGAAAGTAGGAAGAAAATTCGTCCAATTTGGATAAGAAATGAAGGAGATATGCCAAAAAGAAGATAGGAGAGTATTTAACCCGTCCAAGGACTGACATCCCCTTAGCGGTCGCTAAGGGGCACACTTAGCGGTCGCTAAGGGGCACACTTAGCGATCGCTAAGTGTGATTCCAGCAAACAGAAAGTTTCATTTTTGGTCTTAGCGATCGCTAGAACAAGTCTTAGCGGTCGCTAAGATGCTGTGCGAGGGGTGGGATCTTGTTTTGGCCATAACTTTTTCGTTATAACTCCGATTTCGATTCCGAAAGAACCGTTGGACTCGTAATTAAATTTCCTAACATATTAGTGTAACGCCCCGTTTCCCGTGTTAAGTTTTAACGAGGTCAGATTAGTTAATTAACCCAGTTAACGTATTTGTAGGAGCCTAGGGGCTAAAGTGTATTAAGTGAAAGTGCAAGGGTTGAGTGGTGGCTTGTGTATAAGAAGAAAAGCCCTCAACTTCCCTTCAGTTTGTTTAGACGGTTTCCAGAGAAGAGAAGGGAGAGAGATAGCGAATCCTTGGAGAAATTGGAAGCAATTGAAGTAAGTTCAGAGGTTGCTATGGTGCAATTGAAGTGGTGGCTACGAGAATTGCATAAGGTATGATCCCAATTCATGTTTGTGTAAGATTGAGTTTATGGTTGGGACTAGGGTTTGTGGAGAGATGATCAATTGATCATCAAATACTTGTTTATACTTCAAATTGATGTTATAATTATTGGTTATTGGTATGAGAATGGAGTATAGACTTGTATTTGGTTGGATTGAATTGATTTTTGAAAGTTAGGGTTCCAATTAAATTGGTTTGGGAATTTTTGATTAATTGATCATCAATTGGAGGTTTTGTAATGGTTATATGTTATAGAATGTAATTGAATGTTTGGAGATGGTTGTGTACACTTATTTGCTCAAAGAATGGTTGAATTTATGGGTTGGAGTGAAAACCCACGAGTTTGGGGTTGAAAACTCATGGAGAAAGGAAATCTGCCTCCTTTCGCGGCCGGGAAGAATTCTTCCCCGGCCGGGGAGTTGGGCAGAAAGTTTATATATATATATTTTTTGCAACTTTTTCTTGCGGCGACCATTTGGGGTTCTCTCAAGGGGTTTTCCGTAAGGGATTATTTAAGATAATAATGTAGGAAGGTTGATAGAATTGGAGTAGCTTTTCCATGAGTTTGGAGCCTAAGGCTCGGGTACGTTTATTAAGATTAATTTAAATAATAGTTGATACGTGTTATGTGTACGTATATGTTATAGGTGGTATGTGGCGAACCTTTCACTTGTGAACGTGCTTGTTTGAGTAACACATTGTCAGGTGAGTACTCTATCTATATTGATGATGATCATGCCTATGTGATTGATATGCATATGTGATTATGTGACATGATTAGGTGATGGATATGATAGTACCTATGGTGGTAGTGATACCCCTAGGGAAGCGGTTATGATAGTACCTATGGTGGTAGTGATACCCCTAGGGAAGCGGTTATGATAGTACCTATGGTGGTAGAAATACCCCTAGGGAAGATGTGTTCCTTCGGGGACAATGGATCAAGTTACGGATTAAGCGGCCTAGTACCAGTGTCAAGGGAGCAAGTTTTATGCATGTGATGACTATGTGTTTTGATTATGTATGTATGGTTACGTTGGTATAGATGTGTGCTCACTAAGCGAAAGCTTACCCGTTGTTGTTTACCATTTTTAGTGACAGGTACTTCCCGTAAGGGAAAGGATAAGAAGCGAGGTTCCGGGATTTGTCAGTTCAGTCTCAATGGACAAGATTAGAAAGGATGGTGTTAAAGGTTTTAAAAGAACTACTTGATTACGGTTTATAAACGTTGTTAAATTGTGTAAACAGTTTTGTTGGTGTTTTTCCTAAACATGAATGGATTTCAGTTACACTTTTACGATGTTTTAAATGGTTTCAAATAATTATGGTTGGGATGAGTTTCCGCTACTTATTACATTTTGCTAAATTGTTGGCTTGATCACTGTTTATCAAGTTTTTAAAAGTGTGTTTTGGACGAGCTTCCGCTTTCAAATGAATGTTGGTTACTTCATGTCAAATTGGTGTTTTTAGAAAGTGGACGTCACAAGTTGGTATCAGAGCCTTGGTTTGAGGGATTCAGACATTCATGAGGAGTGATTGCTTGAACTCAAACCCAAGTGTTCATGTTTTCTAAACAAAGTAACCTTAAAAACTGAAATTTTGTTTTAAGAAAAGGAATTTAGAGCTGAACTGCGATCCGAAGCATCAAGACGGGGGTGAGCACCCTATACTCTATGGTGGAAAAAGATTAAGCATGTTATGCCTATGTATGTATGGGCACCGTTTGGTGCTATGTATGGATGTATTGAATGTTAGAAACTTGTCTTGAACTTATGATGCTATTATGAGAAGTGTTATGGTACAAGTTAATATGATGTTATGTTAGAATTATATTCATGTAATGAGGTGCTCATGTATGTTATGTTGATATTGAGAAATGAATGTGAACGATACACTTGCAAATGCATGTATTATACCATGATGGTTATGACGATTTATGAAGTCTTATGACACGAATATGTTGGTGGTTTGTGTATGAAGCTAGTATAGTATTTATTAAAGTCTATGACACTTTAGTGCATAGTGGCTATTATTAGAAGTACATGTAGTAAACTACGTTCTATGTGTTATGTGAATGAACCAAGTTTGGGAAGATGACTCTTTTGTGATGATGAATAGACCAAACATGTAGGATGTAATTATAATGATATAAGGGCCCATATCATTGCAATTACATTGTACTGTGAGGACTTAACTAAATCATGAAGGGAGTTATTGAACCGAATGAGGTCATGGGAAGAAGGGGATTAGAAGCATGTTATGATAGAATTGTTTATAGATGGAATGTTAAGCAGAAGTATGTAAAGACTATGATAGTATGTGAAGTGAATAAGTAGAAGTGATGGTGTGAGTTTGTTATAATAAAGAAAAGTGTTGACTTTTCTCTTTTATGTACGACAAGTGATGTTTAGAATTTGCTTTAAGGGATGAATTATCCCAAGAGGTGATGTTTTATGAATCAGTTAGGTGGATATAAAAGGTCAGAATGATAAACTACCTAGTAGAGGGAATTCAGAAGCTTTAGATTTAAAGGAAGTGGTTGCGCTGACATAAGGGAAGTTTTTCATAAATTACTTCCCAGTCTATTAGAGCAAGTGGAGAATATGGTGTGGAAATGATTCCATATTTTTTTAGAGATTGGCAAGTACCTCAGATAGAGGTAGAAAAGTTAATCAGTGAATTTGAGGCGAGGATATGCATTAATGAATGAGACTACCGACAAGCTATTAGAGTCATTGCTCACTTGTTCAGAATTATTGGCTGAAATATGTGTGAATGAAGGAATTAAGACGATTTGATATGCTGGTATGCTAGAGTCAGAGTTAAGGGAAGGTGTGGTGATAGTAAGGTGAATTGATTTCCATCAGATGCGCGGAAATTTTGGGCTAGAGAGCCTTAATTATAGGAGCAAGATAGAAGAAAGAAAGCAAACCATTAATTGGTGAATTGTTGGAATGTAAGTGGTTGACCATGACTGAGTGAATAGCCTTCATGTTGAAAGTTAAATCTATGTATTTTATTTTTGTCTAAAACGAAATGTGTCGTTTTCTCTCATTGAATTTATCATATCTTATGGAAAAGAGTTGGTATTTAGGAAAACGTGTGTTTAGAAAACCTATGTTGTCCCTCGGAGAGATTTTTACTTAGTGATTGTTAAAGTTGTTTGACCTCTTTCATGATCGAACCATTTTTTAATTTTAAACTGTTAAAAAAAAGGGGGCAACACTTAGTTGCAAATCTTTATAAGTGAAACTAAAACCGAACATACCTATCCATGAGTAGGAGAGTTATTTCACTCGATTGGTCGAAGGAATTTTATTAAGTATTTAGCAAATGATAAATTTTTATCTAAACACACGTTATATGCATTGGTGTCAAGTGGCAGTGCATGATGGTGTCAGGTCATGTGGTGTGCATGGATGATTCTTGAAATCATCTATGAGTAGTTATGTATTTATGACAATATTGTGCTATGTATATTAAGTTGTTTCACGATATAGTGCACATCGAAATTTTCAAATGTACAAAAATAACATAAATCATTGTGTCATTTAACATGAAGGCTGTGGACTCACTAGGTCATGGTGGATATCGAATGAAGTGTAGAAGAAAGTTCTGAGAGTTAGATGTAACAATATAGCCTTGGCGGTCGATTTTAGACCCCTTGTTATGATGGGGAAAGGCTTGTAAGTAGAGTCTCAAGATTGAGACGTAAGCAGTGTTGTGATAAAGTAAATTTATGCTCTCTTTGGGTGGTTTACAGAATTCAGGAAGGAGGAGGTTTATTTAGAAAACCTAGTTCATGAAAGATGTCGTTAATGCATCATCATGACTAAAGGAGTTAACGGCTGATTTAATAGATCCTTATTGGGGGACGTAGATTTAGAAGAATTTTTGGACTGGCTAATTGATCAGTCTTATATAAGATTGGTAAGAGATAGTTGAAGGAAGTTGAGTATGGAGAGTTATGGAGGCCGAGCCTGTTATCCAGATTGATCTTCGCTTGATGCTCGTGTTTCCTACACTGGTGGTTACACCCGTAGGCTTCGAGGGTCAAGTAAGGATTGTCGGATTTGGTTGTTGGGACCAAATGAAGTGGTCATGAATTATGGTCCATCTAAATTCAAGAAGGGCAAGGTCGGGAGGTAATATTATTTTACCATATGTGGGGTAATTGGCCTAGATAAGGCAATACCCATTGTGATGTAGTAGGAATGAGTTATTGTGTGGAATTATTGTGTGTTATGGGTAATCATGGAAATAGCAAGTGCGAATAGTTTGTGATGAAATAAGTCAATGAGATGGTTAGCATGGAGTAGCTTAGTTGTGATCACGCTCATTTAGAGTGTGAAGCATAGAGAATAATGGTTTGAACTCTAAGTGGGGGAGAACTGTTGTTTGAAAAGGTGAACAGTTATGTGTTCCATCTGATAAAGATGTATGAAGTAAGTTACGCGATTCATGATTTAGAGTTCACAGGGGTAGTTATCGTGGTTAAGACATAGCGACACTACCTTTATTATTTCATGAGTCAATAGACTTTTGAGCTTGCGACAGAGAAAAGGGATGGATGTTGTAGAGGGTTATAATTGCAGTACCCTTTATTAGTTATGGATAGCTAATGTAGTGGCAGAAGCATTAAGAATAAGAATGCATCGTGTTCCTTTTGGGAATACCTTTAAGGAGGATGTCTGAGATAACTTCATTAGTTAATATGTTTAAGCAGTTGCAAAAATGAAGCAGTTAAAAGTGAGAACTAGAAGAAAGGAAGAACCAGGGGTTAATTGGCTCAGACAGTAACTAATAGTTGTGACCCTTTGACCATGGTAGCTATGTGTGGGCACTGTGTTAAGTGAAGCTAGACAGAGCTTGATAGATGAAGTTCTTAATCAAATTCTCAGTTCATTCCGATACTACTAAAATGTATAAGAACTCAGGGTTGGATTACTGGTGGCCAGGAATGAAAAAGGATGTTGCAAGGTAACTGAAGAAGTGTTTGAAATGTTTAAAGGTGAAGTTAAAACGAGAGGACTACTCAAACTCTCAAGGATGTATTAAACGTTTGTGTACGGTGTAATTAGGGATAGTTGGAACATCTATTTATCATTGGTTGAAATCTCATAATGATAAATTTCACGCCAATAGTGGTAAGCCTCACTATGAGAGGAGGTACAAGAGGAGGTGGAGAACTTTCAATTTGCGGGAAGAAGTGGGTCTGTGAAAATAGATAGTATGGGTTAGTTCAAAGACGCCTGAGAGTATTCAGATGATCAGAGTTACACTGAAAGTCTGATGAGGATAATATGTGATAAAGTATCAACGTGGACAGAAGTAATATGATTCTGAAGGAAGGGAAAGTTGAGTCCAAGATTTGATGGATTGTTCGAGATGATTATACATTGTGGAAAAGTATAAGGTACAGATGTGAGTTGTACGAGAACTCGACTAAATACAAAATACTTTACATGTTTTTAGTTGAGAAGGATTGAGTCCTTAAGAGGTGAGGATATTGCTAAAGATTAGAAGAAAAGACGAAAAGAAGTGCTATGGAGCTATTACAGGTATAGGCGATTTCGGGGACGAAATCCTGGTAAGTGGGGGAGAGTTGTAACGCCCCGTTTCCCGTGTTAAGTTTTAACGAGGTCAGATTAGTTAATTAACCCAGTTAACGTATTTGTAGGAGCCTAGGGGCTAAAGTGTATTAAGTGAAAGTGCAAGGGTTGAGTGGTGGCTTGTGTATAAGAAGAAAAGCCCTCAACTTCCCTTCAGTTTTGTTTAGACGGTTTCCAGAGAAGAGAAGGGAGAGAGATAGCGAATCCTTGGAGAAATTGGAAGCAATTGAAGTAAGTTCAGAGGTTGCTATGGTGCAATTAAAGTGGTGGCTACGAGAATTGCATAAGGTATGATCCCAATTCATGTTTGTGTAAGATTGAGTTTATGGTTGGGACTAGGGTTTGTGGAGAGATGATCAATTGATCATCAAATACTTGTTTATACTTCAAATTGATGTTATAATTATTGGTTATTGGTATGAGAATGGAGTATAGACTTGTATTTGGTTGGATTGAATTGATTTTTGAAAGTTAGGGTTCCAATTAAATTGGTTTGGGAATTTTTGATTAATTGATCATCAATTGGAGGTTTTGTAATGGTTATATGTTATAGAATGTAATTGAATGTTTGGAGATGGTTGTGTACACTTATTTGCTCAAAGAATGGTTGAATTTATGGGTTGGAGTGAAAACCCACGAGTTTGGGGTTGAAAACTCATGGAGAAAGGAAATCTGCCTCCTTTCGCGGCCGGGAAGAATTCTTCCCCGGCCAGGGAGTTGGGCAGAAAGTTTATATATATATATTTTTTGCAACTTTTTCTTGCGGCGACCATTTGGGGTTCTCTCAAGGGGTTTTCCGTAAGGGATTATTTAAGATAATAATGTAGGAAGGTTGATAGAATTGGAGTAGCTTTTCCATGAGTTTGGAGCCTAAGGCTCGGGTACGTTTATTAAGATTAATTTAAATAATAGTTGATACGTGTTATGTGTACGTATATGTTATAGGTGGTATGTGGCGAACCTTTCACTTGTGAACGTGCTTGTTTGAGTAACACATTGTCAGGTGAGTACTCTATCTATATTGATGATGATCATGCCTATGTGATTGATATGCATATGTGATTATGTGACATGATTAGGTGATGGATATGATAGTACCTATGGTGGTAGTGATACCCCTAGGGAAGCGGTTATGATAGTACCTATGGTGGTAGTGATACCCCTAGGGAAGCGGTTATGATAGTACCTATGGTGGTAGAAATACCCCTAGGGAAGATGTGTTCCTTCGGGGACAATGGATCAAGTTACGGATTAAGCGGCCTGGTACCAGTGTCAAGGGAGCAAGTTTTATGCATGTGATGACTATGTGTTTTGATTATGTATGTATGGTTACGTTGGTATAGATGTGTGCTCACTAAGCGAAAGCTTACCCGTTGTTGTTTACCATTTTTAGTGACAGGTACTTCCCGTAAGGGAAAGGATAAGAAGCGAGGTTCCGGGATTTGTCAGTTCAGTCTCAATGGACAAGATTAGAAAGGATGGTGTTAAAGGTTTTAAAAGAACTACTTGATTACGGTTTATAAACGTTGTTAAATTGTGTAAACAGTTTTGTTGGTGTTTTTCCTAAACATGAATGGATTTCAGTTACACTTTTACGATGTTTTAAATGGTTTCAAATAATTATGGTTGGGATGAGTTTCCGCTACTTATTACATTTTGCTAAATTGTTGGCTTGATCACTGTTTATCAAGTTTTTAAAAGTGTGTTTTGGACGAGCTTCCGCTTTCAAATGAATGTTGGTTACTTCATGTCAAATTGGTGTTTTTAGAAAGTGGACGTCACAATTAGACCATAAAATGCATGTTTTGATCTAAGATTCTAAATTCCATATTTTATCAAAGAGTCGTTATTACCCGAAATTACAGGTGTTACAATCCTCCCCACCTAGATAAAATTTCGTCCCCGAAATTTGTTACACCTACGCGAACAACTGTGGATATCTCCGCTTCATATCCTCCTCGGCTTCCCACGTGACATTAGCACCTCGGTGGTGCTTCCATTGGACTTTGACCATTGTCACCTCTTTATGGCGTAGCTTCTTCGTCTTATTTTCTATGATCGCTTCCGGTTCTTCGATACATCGGTTACCGGTGTCAACCCGTATCTCCGATAGAGGAATGACGCTTTCTTCTTCGGCTAGGCATTTCCGCAGGTAACACACGTGAAAGGTGGGATGTATCCCATCCATTTCGGGCGGTAGTTTTAACCGATAAGCTTGTTGTCCAACCTTCTCCAAAATGGTAAACGGTCCTAGGAAACGTGGGCTAAGTTTCCCCCGCTTCCAAATCGTATGATACCCTTCCAAGGGGACACTTTCAACATCACGCGCTCTCCCACTTGGAAATCTACGGGACGACGTTTCTTGTCGGCATAGCTCTTTTGACGGTCTTGGGCGGCTTTCAAGCGTTCGCGAATACCCTTCACTTTGTCCGCCGTCTCTTGTATGATCTCGGGTCCCGCGAATTGCTTCTCATCCGCTTCTAACCAACAAGTCGGCGTTCTACACTTCCGTCCGTACAATGCCTCGAACGGTGCCATCCCAATGCTAGAGTGAAAACTGTTGTTGTATGCAAACTCCACTAATGGTAGGTGCGTATCCCAATTTCCACCAAAATCGATGACGCATGACCGCAACATATCTTCTAACATTTGTATCGTCCGTTCGCTTTGCCCGTCGGTTTGGGGGTGGTACGCGGTGCTCAACTTGAGTTTCGTACCCAAGCCTTCTTGCAATCCATGCCAAAATTGGGAAGTGAATCGACTATCTCTATCCGGAGACAATCGATAAAGGCACGCCGTGCCTCCTTACGATTTCGTTTATGTAGAGTTTTGCCAATTTGTCCATAGGTAGGGTCTCTCGCATCTCGAGAAAGTGAGCACTCTTCGTGAGTCGGTCAACAATCACCCAAATGGTGTCGTGACCCCTCAAAGTCCTCGGTAACTTAGTCACAAAATCCATTGTAACATGTTCCCATTTCCATTCCGGGATCTCCAAGGGTTGTAAATTACCGTAAGGCTTTTGGTGTTCCGCCTTTACTTGTAGGCATGTGACACACTTCTCGACATATTTAGCCACGTCGAGCTTCATGATCGGCCACCAATAGTTCATCTTCAAATCTCGGTACATCTTGGTGCTTCCGGGATGTATGGAATACTTGGACTTGTGAGCCTCCTCCAAGAGCAACTCCGATTACCGCCAATCTTTGGTACCGAAATTCGACCTTGAAACAACTTAAGCCCGCGGCTATCCTCGGTCAACAACTCCTTATGCTTCACCATCACTTCATCCTTGAGGTTCTCCTCTCGTAGGCCCTCCGTTTGACTAGTCTTGATCTTCTCCAATAAGCTTGACACCACGCTAATCCGGTTAAGGGTCACACCAACGCTATCACCATGGTTCTTACGGCTCAAGGCGTCGGCGACTACGTTCGCTTTACCGGGGTGGTACAATAAATCGCAATCATAGTCCTTTAGTAGCTCGAGCCATCTCCTTTGTCGCATGTTGAGCTCCTTTTGATCGAGAATATGTTGGAGACTCTTGTGGTCGGTGAATAGGGTACACTTGGTCCCGTAAAGGTAGTGTCGCCACAATTTTAACGCAAACACCGCCGCCGCTAACTCCAAATCGTGCACCGGATAATTTCTCTCGTGATCCTTCAATTGGCGAGAGGCATAGGAAATCACTTTGCCTCTTTGCATAAGCACGCAACCTAGACCCATCTTCGACGCGTCGCTATATACCACAAAGTCCTCCGTCCCGTCCGGTAACGACAAGATCGGTGCTTGACATAACTTCTTCTTGAGCGTTTGAAAGGCCTCTTCTTGTTTGTCGGTCCATAGAAACTTGGCGTTCTTCTTCGTTAGCACCGTGAGCGACGAAGCAATCTTCGAGAAGTCTTGGATAAACCTCCGGTAGTAACCCGCTAAGCCTAAGAAGCTTCTTATTTCCGACGGGTTCGTTGGCGACTTCCAACTCATCATGGCCTCGATCTTCGCCGGATCCACTTTGATCCCGTCTCGCGATACCACATGGCCTAGAAACTGTACCTCGTGGTGCCAAAACTCGCACTTTGAAAACTTGGCGTACAACTTCTCGCCTCTAAGCACGTTCAACACCTCTCGTAAGTGTCGCTCGTGTTCGGCCTCATCTTTGGAATAGACCAAGATGTCGTCGATAAAAACTATGACCGACTTATCTAAGAATGGTCTACACACTCGGTTCATCAAGTCCATGAATACCACCGGTGCGTTGGTTAGGCCAAACGTCATCACCAAGAATTCGTAGTGCCCGTATCTCGTTCGGAAGGCCGTCTTAGGCACATCGTCCTCTTTCACCCGAACTTGGTGATATCCGGATCGTAGGTCGATCTTCGAGAAGCATCCGGCACCTTGAAGTTGATCGAAGAGGTTGTCGATCCGAGGTAAGGGGTATTTGTTCTTTACCGTCACTTTGTTTAGTTCACGGTAATCAATACACATCCGCATGGAGCCGTCCTTCTTTTTGACGAAAAGAACCGGCGCTCCCCACGGTGACGAACTCGGTCGGATAAACCCCTTCTCGGAGAGTTCTTGTAACTGCGTCATCATCTCCTTCATCTCGGTCGGAGCCAACCGGTACGGAGCGCGCGCTATCGGAGCCGCTCCCGGCGTAAGGTCAATGTGAAACTCCACTTGGCGTTCCGGTGGTAATCCGGGCAAATCTTCCGGAAAGACGTCCGGAAATTCCCGCACCACCTCTACCTCGGCGATTTCTTTCTTCTCTAACTTAGTATCGATGACGTAAGCTAAATAGGAGGTGCATCCCTTGGCTAGGCACTTTCTTGCTTAACCATCGAGATGGTCGTGTAGGTGCCCTTCTTTTTATCCCCGTACACGGTGATCAATTCCCCTCGAGGTGTCGGTAACGTGATCATCTTCTTGCCGCAACCTATATTGGCGTCGTGTGCGCGCAACCAATCGATTCCTAGTACCACGTCGAAACTACCAACGTTCATGGGTATGAGATTCGCGGAGAAAGGTTCCCCATCTAAGGTTCTACCCAAGGTATATGTCGCATTTTCTAATTTGCTAAGTTTAAGTCTAGGCATGCTACAGTGACTACCTAGTTCGCTTAAACTAAAGCTCTGATACCAACTTGTAACACCCCAAAATTTAGGGTAAACAAAAACTTTCATTTCACGAAAGGTGGTACATGTACGGTAACGCCATAGCGTGAGCTCTTCCCAAAAACAGGGGTATAAGTAATATACAATTACAAGGTTTGTAATTTAAATGAAGAAATACAATAACCAACTACTCTAGTTCCTATTAGGAAGGAGACTACAAAAGGGTTATCGCTATATGATTTAAACTCGCGGTCTCACGGACCGGTCTCTCCAACATTTCCCCCAAGCTCACTCTAAGTCCGAAGCCTACTTGGGGACGGCGTCCCGAGTACCTGAGAGACACATCGACACCAAATAAGTGTTAGGCTAAAGGAGCCTAGTGAGTTGTATAAAGGACACTATGCAAGTAAATTATGTTAAGGCATGCAATATACAATATCGTACTAACAACATAAGTAGCATGTTAAACCGGTTTATTATTATCTTCGGAAACAATGGGAGCGACCCATTTCCACCAACCAATGCCCCTACATTCGTTGCTTCCCAATACCTCGATGCCATTTCAACTATGACACCTTCCGAGGCCCGCACATCTCGGAGCCACCCGAGAGCCGGCGACATAGGTGCGTCCCTATTTCAGGACCTCCCAAGACTATTGGGTGTGGACACATTGCGTTGGATCGTCCATGTTATTTACATTCAATCAACCTCGATGCCATTTCTATCATGACATCTTCGGAGGCATATTTGTACTGTCTAAAAAGACTCATACATTCATCTCAACCTATCATAGGCATTAAACGAGGGTCTCAAGCCCTTTTGCATCATGCTATGACATATTTCTTTACACGTATTTTATCATGTATACGTTCATCACATAGCCATAAGAACATAACTCATGCATCAATAACATGTCAATATCCACTCAAATATATCCAATAATTCAAATCAAATCATTCATACATGAATTCATTATCTATTTACTTTATGGCAAACCGTAAACCTAGAAATTTAGGCATTTCATCCAAAATCACATTCATCCACAAATACCAAGCAAGATGTGCAAAATCAAACCAAATGATGAGCTCTCAGTTTTAACAAAATGATTTTAGCAACTCACCTTAGGGTTTGTGACAAAAACCCCCAATTCCAAGATTTAGGTCAAATAATGAGCACGAACCTAAAATCAAGTAAATCGAACCCTAGGTTAGTTCCATAACTTCTATATGTACATTAACCAACCCAAAAATGGTTTAGATGAGTTTACCTAGCCGGATCTTGAACAAACCCTAGAATGGAGAAGCACCAAGATTCAACAATGGAGGTTTGGGGTTTTGAGATATGGAGAAGATGAAGATGATGAAGGTCAAGCTTCCCAAATCTAGCTAGCCTTGCATCAATCCATTAATGGAGTCTTGGAGAGCTTGGAGTAGGAAGAAAAATCGTCCAATTTGGATAAGAAATGAAGGAGATATGCCAAAAAGAAGATAGGAGAGTATTTAACCTGTCCAAGGACTGACAGCCCCTTAGCGGTCGCTAAGGGGCACACTTAGCGATCGCTAAGTGTGATTCCAGCAAACAGAAAGTTTCATTTTTGGTCTTAGCGATCGCTAGAACAAGTCTTAGCGGTCGCTAAGATGCTGTGCGAGGGGTGGGATCTTGTTTTGGCCATAACTTTTTCGTTATAACTCCGATTTCGATTCCGAAAGAACCGTTGGACTCGTCATTGAATTTCCTAACATATTAGACCATAAAATTCATGTTTTGATCTAAGATTCTAAATTCCATATTTTATCAAAGAGTCGTTATTACCCGAAATTACGGGTGTTACACAATCAATTAGGGTTCTTGATAAATTGAGGACTTTTAAAATTAGGGAAGAAGAAGATGATGATTGGGTTTAATCTATCCTAGTTCTAGATGGCATCTACATGGCATCCACATAGGCTTTTTTGAATTAGGTGACCGGCTAAGGGTTTAGTAGGTAAAATGGATGACGTAATAAACCATTTTGAAAGTTTAGTACACACAATAACTAGAGGTTGCTAATTTGCATAAAGGTTGCCATCCCCAGGTTGGTGATACTGGTCGTACTGGTCATACAGGTTGCCACCTTAGCGCCACATCAACTTTACCACCACCTTACCACTACCATACCATTCCATCTAGGGGTGTAAACGAGCCGAGACAGCTCGCGAGCTACTCGAGACCGACTCGGAAAATACTCGGAATCGACTTTGTGTGAACCGAGCTCGATCTCGAGCTCGAGCTACTCGAGTAGTGAGTCGAGCGGAGTTCGAGCTTCAAAATACTCGGCTCGTCAGGCTCGCGAGCCTAATCGAGCTTCTAACAAATGACCCATTTTACCCTTTTATTCTAAGTAATTTACGATTGTACCCCTAGTATATAAGTGAAAAACCCTAAATCCCTAACTTAGCACTTAATCGAGTCGAGCTCGAGCTACTCGAGTAGTGATTCGAGTCGAGCTCAAGTCTGAAATTTTAAGCTCGGTCAAGCTTGAGTCGATTTTCGAGCTTGATTTGTAGTGCCGAGTTCGAGCTTGGTGATACTCGGCTCGACTCGGCTCGATTACACCCCTAATTCCATCTTTACCCGTACCACTCATACTACCTATTTCATTTTTTAAATACTAAAATATACTAAAATAATTAACTTTAAATTAAAATAATTAAAATTAAAATAAAAATCAAAAACCGACATTAAAAAGTAGAGGGACCAATAGTGCAATTTTAATAATCCTAAAGATTTCAATCTTTCCCTTGGTATATAAATAGCCAGCTTCCTCCAAAAACCCTAACCCCCATTTTTCCAATCGGCTGAGCAGAGCAGGGAAGAAAGAAAGAAATTGGCAAAAATGGCAAAATCAATGAGATCGAAGAAAGAGAAGAGATTGAGAGCAGAGAAGAAAGAGAAGAGATTGAGAGCAGAGAAGAAAGAAAGAAATTGGGATTTTTTGTGAACGGCAAGTGGCTACAGGTGGGATTCGGTACCGCTCACCTACCGGCACACCTCGGCGGTGTTACCACCGGTACAGGTGCGGTACCAGACCCGTGCAGCCCCGGCTGCGGTCTGTTTTTCAGATTTAGATTATCAATTCAAAAACACTCCGTTAAACAACCCTTTCAATTTGGATTCACTAGATAAACAATAACTAGAGAATCAGTAAGATATTATCACTGAATTACACATCTGAACCAAATTACCACAATCAAGTTACGTTAATTTGGTCCGTTTAATCACCATGTTACATCAGGGAACATAATTTAGGTTTGTTTGGAAATAAATCAGATGTTCGGGTTTTGTATTTTTCTTCGGGGTTTAGGTCCTTTAATGATATATGCATGGTTATCAATCTGCTTCACGCATGATAACACTTTCTTGGGTTTAACTTCCCCGGTGACGGTTAGTGTCCCTTCTTGTAGATCGGCCACAACGGAATCAACGCCTTTAAGCTTATATACCCTCCTCACCACGTAATCTTTTAAACCTTCGCTAAAGAAGTTCACTGCCAACACAACCTGAAAATGTGCACCGTGATTATCAAAGATATATGTGGGATTGAAGAAATTCGATTTGAAGAGAAAATTGCAGGTCTACGGACAACATGATGGTAGTTTCACAACGAAGTGACTCATAAGAGCCTTCCTTTTTGCACTTCTTGTTGTTGTTTATCGTCAACTCAGTAAACTAAGACTGTACATTATATAATGAATCACTTGATCTCTCTATCCTTTTTTTGATGGACGTTAGCTTTATTTTAGTGATAATAGCTCATAAAGCTAATGGCCACAACCTTAATGGCTTTGGATGGAATAAGTAGATAAAGGGAAAAGTAAGTCAAGCTTGGTGAAATATCCTGTTGTTTAGACGTTCAATAAGAAAGTCGGTTTATAAGCCAAGTTCCATGATTTTTTGGGCTATTATTTCAGAAGATGATTAGAAGAAGTTCAAGTGAGAAAATATCAAATGTATTCCTATTATCTATCAAGCTTAATGAATCACCTATGTTATGAATTTGCTAAACCCCGAATGATCATGATGTAAAATCCATGGTTTCATTGACAACTGATGTTTCATACTAAGATTTTTGGTTATATATTTGCGAGTGAAGGGGGAAAAAGTTAATTTCCTACACAAGGAAACATTAGAAACTTCTCTTCAACAATTAAACAAAATTAGTAATCACCTTTCTTGTTGCATCGCTAATTTCAGATGTAGTCCCTGATTCAGTCGTCTCGCTGAGTATGGTTGAAGTGGACTCAACAATTTTGTCTATTGAAGATGATTTAGACATCTCAGCAATATTGTAAATGTCTTCCTGTTTTGACAAGAGACAGGTTATCAGTTAAAAAACATATTAGCACAAGTACCAAAACGATAAACTAGATTTTAACGAATTAGTTAATCTTTTCACTTATGTAAACTCATGTAGCACTTGAAAAAGGAAGGATAAAAGGAACATTTCTACCGAACTTAAAAGTGTCATTCACAAAAAGCAATGATAAAGGGGATTTGAGAAACATATAAATTGTATTTGAACGATAGACATATTCCATAACCTCCTTGAGTTTGTAACAATGGAGAGAATTGGGAATCATTAATATCAAGCTAAATGACGACGCTAATATTCATCTTGTACTAACTGCATAGGCAGGGTACAAAATTATATTTAGGCCCTTCATATGCCAGAAGAAATAGTGCAAAGCATATTTACCAGTTCAGGACCATCAATGATGCATCTAACTGTTTTCAACTCTGTAAATGATGGATTAGACTGCTTAGGTCGACCAGTCTTTCTCCATCCTCGAACCTCTGGATCAATGTGAGACAAGAGAAAATTTCATCATATGTAGCCTATCAATTCAATTACAAAGGCCCAAAATATCTTGACAAAGAAATACATACCAGTATAGTCAATTGTATCACCAACTAAAACCCTAAACCAATCGGGAGTAGGTCCCCCAACCTCCATCAACTCAAGGAAATCTTGACGGCAAAGATAATATCCTCCCGTGCTTAGTTGAAATCCAGACAGATCCCGTCCAAGAGTTTCTACCCAGCCCATATTATTTTCCAAGGTTGCGTCTGCTTCTTCATCATCAGCATACACAAGGCTTGCACCACACTCTCTTACCACCAATCCGCTCAGAACAACAATAGACACATTCACTTTATCTCCAACGTCTAATGTGTTTCCGATTGGCCAATAGCTAAGCCATATACCAACTTTACCAAATTCAGGATTACCGAAGACTTTGGGGCTGTACATCAAGTCAACACCACTGGCCGTAGTAATTTTAACAAACCATGCCCAATCATAACCATATAATCTATACATAAAGGTTACATTTAATCCTTTGAGCCTCTTATTCTTGGGACACGAAGGCACATCAAAGGACAAAGATGGTGATTCTGACATATACTCAGGCGTCATATTTGATAACTTTATGTCTGGCAGAGATGTGCTCATTATATCAAATTCATACAATATCTGTGCCAAACAAGCAATAGAGTTCAGTCATTGATCAGTTTGTGTATGGTATGCCATTGTGTCTGTGCATGTTGATGCATGTGTATTTAAGAGAGGAAGAACAAACCTGCGCATGCAAATTTCGGCCTACAGTGAGCTCATCATCACCAACCAGAAGCACCTCATAGTTTTGATATTCTTTTAGCCACTTCATGTGTCCCAAATCAGCTTCATCTAATTTGGCTATTGGTATCAATTTGAGAAAGCCTTCAATTTCAGACAAACTTTTACAACCTTCATAGCCAAACTCTAGTAATGCGAATAGATGCGACTGGAAAGTTATGATCTCCAGTGACTCACAATAATATATGTACAACTCTGCTAGTGTGCTTGGGAGACACAGAAGCGATTTGAGTTTTGAGCAGAAACTCAAGTCAAGGACCCGAAGACTTTTAAGATGATCATAATTAGGCAGGAACTCAAATAAACCATTGCTTAAATTCAAGTACTGCAAAAATGGTTGAACGTTGAAACTCAGAGGAAAAGAATCAGTACACTCAAGATTGCAGTCTTTGAGGAACAACCGTTGTAATGAACGTGGGAAGGAAAAGGGAGGCTGTTTTGTAACTTGTCCACCAGAAGTAGAAGCTTTTATCGCTTCTAATAGATTTACTTGCTCCCTCGGGCACAAGTGTTTACATCCTGTCATGTTCAGTAGAGTGAGACTCGTAAGGTCTCCGATGGTTTCACAAACACGAACCAGACTGTGACAGTTCCAAAGAATTAAAGTCTCGAGATGAGGGATCATGGAGATATTGCGGATTTCCAATAGACTGTGCGAGTCTTTAAGATTTAGAATCTGTAGTGACCGAAGAACCTGTTGCGAAAGTAGCGTCATTTATTTAGCACTATAAGGCTGCATAAAGACCATCGAAATTGAGAAGCTAAATGGACAAGCAATAAAAAGAGTGCTACCATGGGGGGTTCAAATACTTCCAAGTTGCTATAGCTCAGATCTATGGCCACCAAGTTTCCCATGAATAAGTCGGAGGGTATGGTTCTTAAATGGAATCCAAACCAACAGAGCCATCTTAAATCCTCCGAAAAGTTCTCATAGGATCCGGTGAGTTCCACAAAATTTAGCTGGAGATATTTTAGTTTATCCATCTTTTTGAGTGCATCAGTCTTAAGGTCTAATGACTGCAGATTAAGCATGAAAACAGTTAGCAAGCATACATCATTTAGAAATAGATACAATAAAATTCCTCAAGCATTAGGACAAGGTCAAGCCATGTTATTGTTAAGATATAGAGTCTGATTGGTAACAAATAGGCCTAACCGTGGCCAGAAGAAGATCACAAAATATGAACAACTATCATACTCGTAAGTTACAGTGTTACACAAAAAAAAGCTTTGTTTTTTGTGAACGTTGATTTTTTAAACTAAATTTGACAAGGGTTTTGTAGTTGACCGTGATTGTATCGTCCCCTTCCTTTAGCATTTGCATGTCAAGTGCAAGACCTTCTATTGTTTTTGAACCCTGAGAGGAAATATGATGAAATAATAAAACCTTAGATGAAATAGGAGGGGGTGAAAGGGTAAGTAGGCTTAAGCATACACATAATAAGCATCTTACCTTTCCTTTTTTCAGTATCTTATAGGACTCAGCGCTATGCCAAACTCGACTACGTTTCTCAGGAAACTTGAATGATTCTTGACGGACTATGTTTCTTCCCATCTCTTGGAACAATCGATGCATCATCAACTTATTGTTGGATGAAATCGAGAGAAGGAATCTGTTGACCAGGCTTTTGATCCCAGATACCGCCTGGCAATCAGGCTCCAATATCTTTTTCACGTAATCCACGTCTTTGCCAATAAAAAAACAAGCAATATGCAAAAACAACTCTTTCTGAGAGTCATATGGCAACGACTTGTAGCTCCCTTCTAGTGCATCTTGAATTCCAGAATGGAGTTCCTTTTCCAATACCTCCAAATGACTTTTCCAATAGGGAATGTTATTGCAATCGGATAGAGAGGTACCCACCACTTTAATAGCCAGTGGATTTCCTTGACAATACCTTACTGCTTGTGCTGCAAGCTCCTTGAGACCTTCTACCGGTTCTTTTGATCCAAACGCGTGACAACTAAAAAGCTCTAATGACTCATCATCATCCAATAACTTCATTTGACATCGCTTACACGGATATGAGAACTTGGACAAAGGATATGAACTTTCTGTAGTTATTATAATCTTGCTTTTTGCATTAATCTTCCCAGTTCCAAGTAAAGCAACCAAGGTGCTATATTCTACGATGTCATCAAGAACAATAAGTGCCATTTTATTTTCTAATGCCTCCTCAATCTTACATGTACCTTGAGAAACACTAGGTATTTTTCTCTTTCTGCCCCCTGAGATATCTTTCAGAAGTTGTTCTTGTAGCTCAAGAAAACCATGGGCTCCTTTACATCTAGTACCAATGTCTTCAAGAAAACTCATGCTTTCAAACCTTTTCCAATTTAAATTGTAAATGTATTTTGCTAACGTTGTCTTGCCACTTCCTCCCATGCCGCAAATTGCTAAAAATTTGTAATAGGGTTGACGTAACCAGGATGTAATCTCCTCATATCTAGTGTCCATCCCTATTAGATTGGGTGAAAGATAGACTTTTTTGCAATCTAGTTCATTGTAAACGGTATCAACAATTTTCTTCAGGAACTTTGTTTCAGGCCTGTAACAACATAGTCAAGATTAGTGAATGAAATTTAGGGATTCTTTGATAAATTGAATGGAAATTTTATTAGAAAAACTAGTATTCCAAATGTAAAGTACATGTAATATATGCTAAAACCATTTCACTATTAAATTTTCTAAACAAAATCATATTGCATTAAAATACGGGGGTTGCTAAATGCACCATTTTTATAAGGGTGGAAATGCATCGGGAATTGGAGTGAATGCATTGAGAATGTAAAAAGGGGTCTTTGATGTTGACGTATGTGTGTATGACGCAATTCACTTTTTGGATGTATATAGTAAGTCAATGGTGCATTTAGCTTACCCCTAAAATATGGCCAAAGTAATAAGAAGTAGAATATAGAAAGTTTTAAGTGAATTAAATTTTGAACTTAATCAAAATAAAAAACATAAATGAGAAACTAAAATAGATGTGTGGGCGGTATTTCATCCAAAAAGAAAAATTAGCCCAGTCAAGAGTCAAACTTGTATATAATTATATATGATCCATCAAGAAGCAATCAGCAAATGCAAAAAATCATCATAGTATTTTTATTCCTTATTTGTAATTACATGTCCGAGTAGAAGCAATCACAAATTTGCTCTCCTAATCATATTAACTACATCATTTATCTATCTTTAATCAAATTCTTTGACATAAATAACCAATTAGCCCACTAGCAGGTATATATAATATTACTAAGCAACATCATTATATATTGTGATATTTATCCATAAAATTTCACAACTCATATGAATTAACACTAGTAATCATTAATATTACATCACCGTGGCATCTATTAAAATGTATCTCAGTCAACATTAAAATAATAATAATAGGAGCTGCTGGGTTAATGTCACAAAAGGAACTGAGTTAGTGGTAGATCCCAACCCCCTTGGAGGTTAAGGGTACAAGCCTCACCACAGGTGATCAATATGTCTTACTTCTTTCATACATACATATATATATATATATATATATAGAGGGAGGTTCAAATGTAAACTCTATATTTCGTGTAAACTATGTAAACCCATCGTGGCCCTTGATCAAAAAAATCAAAGGAGGATATGGATTCATAGAAAATATGGAAATGTGAAATATATGGTAAGTCAATGATTATGGAAATATGAAAATGTGAAATATGGAAACGTTTTTGAAAATCAATGGTGTGGATTGGTTTACATAGTTCACACGAAATATAGAGTTTACATTTGAACCTCCCTCTATATATATATATATAGGAAGAAATAAACATACCCAGAAACAACGACGCCTGTCAAATCAGCAACCTTCGTAAGAGCCGTCTTCCACCGGTTCACATTATCAGATGTCCACTTTGAAGAGGTTTTGACTTGTATCTTAAAAGTTTTGTCTTGCCTCCTAACATCAGAGGGATCGACATGATAAAAGACCGGTAAAACAAAATGATTGAACACCCTCCTTTGCTCAAGGATCAACGAAAGTTCTTCAAGGCACCATGTGGAAGTTGCATAGTGTTCTGACAATACAACCACCGAAGCCTTGGATGCTTTGATAGCTCTCTCGATTTCCGGCTTTAGTTCACGACCTCTGTCGATTTCATCATTGTCCCTAAAAGTGAGAAGTCCCGCTCTCCCTAAGGCCTCATAGAGATGATCTGTAAAAGAATCACGTGTATCTTCGCCTCTGAAGCTTAAAAAGACATCATAGCCGGTAGCAGGAGGAGCCATGCTACTGGAGGAGGCATCATAGCTGATAGCATGATCCCCAAGAGAAGCCATGACAGTAGAATCATCATAGTTGGTAACATCAGCCCCAGTAGAGGCCATGATACTAGCGGCATCACGGTTGCTACCATCTCCAAGAGTGCTTGTGTGCCTAAAGGTTGAACAGTTACCCATTGAATTAAATCTGCTGAGGATGGAATGAGATCTTGGTCTCCTACTAAAAGCAATCATGTATGTGTTGTGATCATCAACATTTTTTTTAAAGTGGTGTAACTTCAACCCAAAAGCTATGGTGGCTACCCACCACCATTTCGCAATAATGCAAAAAGCATTTGGAAATGACAAAGATCCAAATAAATAATGTATCAGTTAATCAATAGAAAAATCTTGAAGGACTCCCCACATCTAGCTCTTTGCAGGGAAAACTTTGACTCCCTGCATCAGTGCTTCCCCTAATATTCTCCTATGTGATATATGTGTGTGTGTGTGTATATATATATGTTATATAGAGTTAGATTCAAATGTGAACTCAATTTTGGTTGTGAACGTGAGGACGAATATCAGCCACACATCTTTGGTTACGGTGGACGCGATCACGGAGAATTGACGCGATTTATGGGGAGGGTGGAGAATATTAAAGGACCCGGTCAAAGCCTTCTTTATTGACCGCATGAGTGCCTGAGATTCGTTCTCATGTCCACAACCAATATTGAGTTCACATTTGAACCTAATCCTATATATATATATATATATATATATATAGAGAGAGAGAGAGAGAGAGAGAGAGGGTTCAAACGAGAAACATATCAATTTAAGAAAACGTGAGAAACAATATCAGCCACTCATCTTGGTCAACAATGGCGGCCTTGACCGGTCCCCCCTTTAATAATCTCTACCCTCCCAGGAATCGCGTCAATCCTCCGTGATCACATCCACCGAAACCGCGAGATGAGTGGCTGAGATTGCTCCTCACGTTTTCTTAAATTGATATGTTTATCGTTTGAACCTCCCTCTACATATATATAATGACTGAACTCCCTCGCAACTAATGTGGAAGTTGCTTAATTATCCAATAATCCAACTAGCTTATATATAAATAAAAGAGTAAATTACATATTTGGTCCCTGTGGTTTGGTGGTTTTAACACTCTGGGTCCCTAAATTGAAATAATTATGGCTTGGGTCCCTGTGGTATGCGTTTTATAACGCGTTTGGTCCCTCTGGGTCACGCCGTCAATATAAGAGCCGTTAGGCCCATCATGTGCATGTCACATGATGGGCAATTTAGTCATTTTACATTCGAGGACCAAGTATGTTAGTTTAACTTTCAGGGACCGAATATGTTAAAGCTCTTTCTTCTTTACCCTTTATAAACCCTAACCCTTCTTCTTCTTCTTCTTCCTAACTGAGAAAAGCTTCAAACCTCCGATGGCTCCACCTCCAAGATGCAATTGTGGCTCAATAGGTTCTATAAAAACATCGTGGACTTCGAGAAATCCAGGACGCCGATTTTACAGTTGTTCGAACAAGGTGAGCATTCATATTTGTTAATCTATTTTGTTGTTTTTCCCTAACTTCTATTGTTGCAGGAACAAAGATGTGGGTTTATAAGATGGTTTGACCCACCAATGTGTTCTCGATCAATGGAGGTTATACATGGGTTACTCAACTCAAAGAATCAGCTTGATGCAAAAATCAAAGAAGTTGAACATGAAGCTCGTAAATGGAAGCTATTGTTTTTCATCACATGTGTGTTTATTGTAATCTACTTTTTTAAATAGATTAGGAAGTTGTGTTATGGGTATGTGATAGGTTTATTGTAATCTACTTTGTTAGTTTAGTTTGGTGAGATTTGGTTGTAAGATTATTACTTAATGAAATACAACTACTTATGTTTGAACCATTTCTGTAATTTGTCATGAGTAGAAGCAAATTGAAGTGTGTAAAGCAAAAAAAAACCATAACAGTTTGGTACATAAATAACATACAAAAACAGAAATACAAGAGTTTGGTAGACAAACCATAGTGACCAAAATAATAGTTTGGTACAAAAACACAGTTTGGTACAAAAATAGCAGTTTGGTAGACAAACCACAGTTTGGTACAAAAACACAAAGAGTTTCCAAGAGTTTGGTAGGCAAACCACAATGACCAAAACTATAGAGTTTGGTACCAAACCACAAACCACAGGGACCAAAAAACATACAAAAACAGAGTTGATAAAATACCATTCATTCATATCAACTATAGAGTTTGGTACATAAAGTGTTAAACCAAAAAAAGCTCCATCAAAGTTAAATGCACCATTCACAAAAGTATATGCCTAACCAAAAACACAAAAATATGTGCACCATTCACAGAGTTATATGCACCATTCACAAAGTTATATGCACCTATCCTAAAAACCAAAAGCATATTTAGGCATCCCAAAAATATGTGCACCATTCACACAACTAATTGTCTTCCCAACTATCCTTTGCAGGTTCGTTTGTTGTGACCTTCTTTGTTGCATTTGACACATCTAACTGTCTTGCCAACTCTTTTCAGCTTGTTTCCTTCTGTGATCTCTGTAATACTCTTTTGCCTCTTCTTCTTTGGACGCCCAACCTGTTTGTGATGTGTTGGTGGGATTAACTTCAGTGGACATTCAACCTTTGGCCACATCTTTGGCCCATTTATTGGTTGAAGATGAAAAGAGTACATCTTCTTCCAAGTATCCAACCAGTATACCTCATGAACCCAAACTTCAGGGATGCCCACCTCTGCCCCACTGCTAGCCATATTCCAAATTGTAGCCACTACATGCTTGCATGGAATCCCAATCAGCTCCCATGCCCTACAAGTGCAGGTTTTGTCCTTAACATCAACTGCACATTTTTCTCCCCAAGGACCATTCACCTGATAGCTTGTACCTCCACTCCAGATAACATCATAGTTGATAGCCTGATTTTTGATTGATTCCAACAGCCCCTCTGCAGTTGGAGTTAATGGTCCAACAGATTTCTGAATAACCATGTTGACATTACCAATTCTCTTCATTAGGTACTCTCTTATGTACTCCAAACAGGTGATGATTGGCTTATCCCTTGCATCTACTAACTGCTTATTGAAAGTTTCACATATGTTGTTCAACAGGCAATCTGTATGACTTCTTCCTACAATATCATAAGCCAATTATATGCAACTCAGTTCAATAGGCAACTTAACAATATGTTGGTAAACATAACAACTTAACAATAGTTGGTAAACAAATGTTGGTAAACAAAACTAACCTGTGAAATGAGCCCTTGACCAATGATGTAGAGGATATGCTCCAGAACTCATTGATTTGAGCTTTTTCATTGCCTCCTCAAATTATGGAACAGTTGCAGCAGCAGCACATACCCAAACTTGAATTTTCAATTCTTGACCCCTCCATGTAAGTTTCATATTGTCATGAATGTGTTTTACACAAAACCTATGCTCTGCAGATGGAAATATCTTTGCAATGGCAGGTATTATGCCCTACAAACAAGTTCAAGTAAACAATGGCAGGTATTAACTAAACAATGGCTAAGTGATTAAGTGATTAACTAATTAACTAAACAAGTGCAAGTAAGTGACCATTGAGTATGTACCTTCTGCCTATCAGATATGAAAGTGAAGTTGGATCTAACATTTAGATCCAAATCATCTCCTAGCAACTCCAGAAACCAGGTCCAAGATCTTGTTGTTTCAGCTTCCACAATGGCATATGCTACAGGGTAGGTCCCATTGTTAGATTCTAACCCAACAGCAGTTAGAATCTGACCTGGGAATGGTCCTTTCATAAAAGCTCCATCAAGGCCCAAAAAATCCCTCTTGGCAGCTTTAAAACCCTGTTTCAATGCACCAAAACAGATGTAGATTCTCTTGAACCTTGTAGCATAACTGCTACCTTCACTCTCCACATCTAACTTGACAGTTGTTCCTGGATTTGTCCTTTGTAATTCAGCAGCATAGTCCCTTAGTCTGTTATACTGTTCTGCATAGCTCCCCCTTATCTTCTCCAATGCCATACACTTGGCCCTGAAAGCTTTCATGTGTGAGAACTTCTGGCCGTATTTTCTTTGCATTTCCATCTGTAGAGCTTTAATTGGGATTTCAGGATTGTGTATGATAGTTTGCATGAATTCCTTTGACAAGAAAGAGGATGTGCAGGCTTTTACTCTCATGCTTTGTAGACACTTGTGGGTGTCCTCAAAAGTTTTCACCATCCAACATGCATCATCTTTACCCTTGGATATATGAAGTACCCAAGGACAAGATTGGTCCTTTGCATCAGTCCCACTTGGTCCTTTCTTTGATCCTTTCCTTCCACCAGTCCTACTTGATCTCACCTTTGCACCAGTCCCACTTGATTGGTCCTTTGCACCAGTCCCACATGGCCCACCACCCCCATATTCCATATTCATATCTGGTAGGGACCCTTACAAATAGCCCTAATCCTGTGTGAATCATTCTTTTTTACAAATAACTGTCTTCTTGTTTTGATTGCAAGCAAGTCTATCAGCCTCTTAATACCTTCTTTGGCCCCAAATACTTTCCCAACATAGAAGGAAACATTGTCTTCTCCTTCATCAACTGTAGTCCTCTCCTTTCTCAACTTTTTAAGTAAAGCCTTCCTTTCTGCTTCTAGATCAGAGTCATCAGTACTACTATGCATGTCATCCATTTCCACTGCATCTACATCTCCAGCAACATTAGCTTTTTCCACTTTACCTTTACCTTTTGCAGCCCACTCAGCATCCAAGTCTATGTTTGCATTAAATTCCTTCATGTCAACATGCACTTCTTCAACAACATTTTGTGGCTCCACCTTAAAATCTGAATATGAATCTGAGTTGTTGTCAATGGCATCTACATCATCAGGCTGGTTGTCAATGCCATTGATAGGCAGTTTTCCTTGCCCAAGAGCAAGGAAAACAGAAACGACCGTGAACTGTGAGATTCAACAATAAAATAGAACCAGGCGCAAGTATACACCTTGAACTACTGTCGTCCCGTAACAAGTAATAATGGTAAGTAAATACCAGATATCGATCCTCAGGGAAGGTTTTGTGCAAAAGTCTTTTTAGCAGAAAGTCTAGTTCGTAAAAGATGATTTCAGATGGCGAATTCGAGGATTTTAACCGATGCTGTTTAAGCAAATGGGTGAATGATTGGTTGTAAAAGCTGTCAGAGCAAGAAGCCCAGGGTGCAAGGGTCTGATGAGACACAGGTGATCTAGCAATAATCCTACTGAAGGTCCAACTACTGGTTTGACCGGCCTCCTAAGAGTACACACAGGTCAACGTGCATTCAGAGGTGATATATTAGTCACGAATCCTAGCACAACACAGTGTTACCAATCTCACTAGATGAGTATAGCACAATTAAGTACTAAAGCTACTTTTAGCCTTCTCACGTCTATTACGGATGTTTTAACACAAATCCTAACTCTAAGAGCTAGTGCACTTTCATGTACTAAATTGGTCGTCAGTCAACTAGGTACAATCTTCAATGAAGTGTCAAATACCTACAATAAACAGTTATATTACAACAGTAAAGCAAACACTAGAAAGTAAACACTGGATTATGACCAGTGAGAAATAAAGCAAGATGGTAGTTATTACACAATACGTTCTCTTTGATAAGAGAAACAGAGTGTAGATAACTCCAATAAAATAAAAGCAGGTAATTTGCTGTAATATAAATAACAGGAAAGTAAATACTGGAAATGTGACCAGTAGAAGTGCGGGAAAGTAAACACTGGAAGAATGACCAGTAATACTGCAATAAAGTAAATAACTAAAATGTAAATTGCAGAAATGATAAGCACTGGAGAATTGACCAGTGAAATAATTGAAAGCAAGGTAAAGAACTTGATAATTATCACACAATACGTTCTCTTCGATGAGAGAAACAGAGTGAAAATAATTATGAGTTAGCAGTTATATAAACAACAGTAGTAAACAGATTTATAACAGTTCAAGAAAATAGCTTTGCTTGAGAAAAAATAATAAGTTGGCGATTACAACACAATACGTTCTTCACTATTAGAAACCTAATCTGGAAGAAACAGAGTGTTTATAATTATGATTACTTAATTAATACTTGTAAATTGACTTTTAATTGGTAGCTTATGATGAAAGCAACACAAAGGGATAAAAAAGTCTTTGAAAAGTACTAAAAAGTACTTACAAGTACAACTGGTACAACAAGGTACAATTGTAGTGCCTTGTAATGGAAGCTTTAAAAGTTGTTACTTGCAATGCAAGTTTCGAGCCAACTAATTGTAAAAAAGTGAACTTGGTAACCGAGCGATGATTGTAAAGGTAAAGTGAGCTTGTTTGAAAAACCGAGAGACTTTCAAATTTACGAAAGATGAAAGACTTTCAAATGTGACGTAACCGGAAGTCTTGATGATTAAATTCGAAAACCACTTTGAACAAAGATGAAATATCGTGAGTGAGAAAACCAAACTTTGAGAATTCGTAAGACTTTAAAAACACGTACAATGGTGAAATAACGCACTTTGAAATATGTAATTAAAAACTTGAACACGAGATCTTAAAATACTTCGAGAAATTATATTACGAACGGAATAGTAACGGCAAGTGAAATAGTGCTAAGGATTCGCGAAATTCCTAAGCACGACTTAACTTGCAATAGTTTCAAAAAGTAACCGACTACAAAGACTTAGAACCAAAAGACCGAACGTAATAGGAAAGGAGTAAAGTTGGTGTCTACAAACTACAATTAACCTACTATTTATAACAAACTAGTGACTTAGGGATCAAGTTTAACATGGTAAGCATGATGTCATCAAAAAGGCTTTGGGCCTTAGTCTTCAATCAGCTGGGCTGCTGCATCCCTCGGCCCAAAACAGTCCCATAAGCCCGGCCCAAAAGAGTAGGAGTCCAAAAAAGCGTTGTCAACAATACTGCAACACTGCTGCAGCACTCCTATAGCATCCTGTAGTACTGGGCCGTTTTCTGCAAAAGCTGTAATTAAGCTACATAAGTACCAAAATTAAATAAAATTAAGCATAATTACATATAAACTAGTTAGGATACTAATATATACTAATCTTGCATGAAATGGGACTAAAGTGACACAACGGGCTATCAAAATGGTGAAAAAGTGCACTAAAAGACTCAAAATAGGGGTTAGTAAATAACACCTATCACATCAAAAACTTGTTAGGTAGTTTTCCTTGCCCAAGAGCAAGGAAAACAAAAACGTACGTGAACTGTGAGATTCAACTCAAAAATAGAACCAGGCGCAAGTATACACCTTGAACTACTATCGTCTCGTAACAAGTAATAATGGTAACTAAATACCAGATATCGATCCTCAGGGAAGGTTTTTTGCAAAAGTCTTTTTAGCAGAAAGTCTAGTTCGTAAAAGATGATTTCAGATGGCGAATTCGAGGATTTTGACCGATGCTGTTTAAGCAAATGGGTGAATGATTGGTTGTAAAATCTATCAGAGAAAGAAGCACAGGGTGCAAGGGTCTGATGAGACACAGGTGATCTAGAAATGATCCTATGCTTACTGAAGGTCCAACTACTGGTTTGACCGGCCTCCTAAGAGTACACACAGGTCAACGTGCATTTAGAGGTGATATATTAGTCACGAATCCTAGCACAACACAGTGTTACCAATCTCACTAGATGAGTATAGCACAGTTAAGTACTAAAGCTACTTTTAGCCTTCTCACGTCTATTACAGATGTTTAACCTAAATCCTAACTCTGAAAGCTAGTGCACTTTCATGTACTAAATTGGTCGTCAATCAACTAGGTACAATCTTCAATGAAATGTCAAACACCTGCAATAAACAGTTAGATTACAACAGTAAAGCACAGGATATACTTTCACACCGATAGCGGTCTCAACATTTCCTCACACCCCAAGCTAAGGCAATTAGCCCATCATGGCTCGGATTCTTCTCGCGAAAGATGTGAGTACTGAAATCTTAAATGGCGGATTAAATGAAAGCAGTAATGAAAGCTGTAAGTGCTGGAATGTAAACACTGGATTATGACCGGTAGAATTGCTGGAAATTAAATTGCGATTAATGTAAATTGCAGAAATAAAGCAGAGTGGTAGTTATTACACAATACGTTCTCTTCGATGAGAGAAACAGAGTGTATATAACTCCAATAAAATAAAAGCAGGTAAATTGCTTGTAATGTAAATAACTAGAAATTAAATACTGGATGAAATGACCAGTATGAGAGCAGGAAAGTAAATACTGGAAAAGTGACCAGTAGGAGTGCGGGAAAGTAAATACTAGAAAGATGACCAGTAAACGGCAATAAAGTAAATAACTGAAATATAAATTGCAGAAATAATGAACACTGGAAAGTTGACCAGTACAATAATTGAAAGCAAGGTAAAGAACTTGATAATTATCACACAATACGTTCTCTTCGGTGAGAGAAACAGAGTGGGAATAATTATAAGTTGGCAGTTATATAAATAACAGTAGTAAACAGATTAATAACAGTTCAAGAAAATAGCTTTGTTTGGAAGAAAAGTACTGAAAGTACTTAGAAGGTACAACAAAGTACCAAAGTCTAGATTTAGACTTTGTACTTTAAGGATGGAAACTTGTAAGGGAAGTTTACTTGTAAAGAAAGCTTTAGAAAATTAGTTACTTGCAATGCAAGTTTCGAACTAAAATCTTTGTAAAAACACGGTTTTGATGACCGGTGGAATTTCAATAATAAGAGAAGTGACCAATTAGTGATTACCACACAATACGTTCTTCACTATTAGAAATAAATCTAATTTGGAAGAAACAGGGTGTAAGTAATTTCAATAAAACAGTATCTAAATATTTAAAGTGACTAAAAATTAGTAACTTGTGATGAAAGTCACAAAAATGCCAAAAAGTCTTTTAAAAGTACAACAAAGTACTTAAAGATACTAAAAAGTACAAGGAGGTACAAAAGTCTAGATTTGACTAAAGTTAGTACCTTGTGATGGAAGCTTAAAAAGTTGGTTACTTGCAATGCAAGTTTCGAGCCAAATATTTGTAAAAAGTGAACTTGGTAACCGAGCGATGATTGTAAAGGTAAAGTGAGCTTGTTTGAAAAACCGAGAGACTTTCAAATTTACGAAAGATGAAAGACTTTCAAATGTGACGTAACCGGAAGTCTTGATGATTAAATTCGAAAACCACTTTGAACAAAGATGAAATATCGTGAGTGAGAAAACCAAACTTTGAGAATTCGTAAGACTTTAAAAAAAACACGCACAATGACGAAATAACGTATCACGGAGATGTAACTTGAGATTTTTGAACACGAGATGTAACTAAAATACTTCGGAACTTATATTAATAACGGAATAGTAACGGCAAGTGAAATAATGCTAAGGATTCGAAGGATTCCTAAGCACAACTTAACTTGCAAGTGTTTCAAAAAGCAACCGACTACAAAGACTTAGAACAAAAGACCGAATGTAAAGTGCTAGAGAGTGAATTGGTAATTACAAAACAACACTTAGCCTACTATTTATACTAAACTAATGACTTAGGGACCAAGTTTAATAAAGTAAGCATGATGTCATCAAAAAGGCTTGGGCCTTAGTCTTCAATCAGCTGGGCTGCTGCATCCCTTGGCCCAAAACAGTCCCATAAGCCCGGCCCAAAAGAGTAGGAGTCCAAAAAAGCGTTGTCAACAATACTGCAACACTGCTGCAGCACTCCTATAGCATCCTGTAGTACTGGGCCGTTTTCTGCAAAAGCTGTAATTAAGCTACATAAGTACCAAAATTAAATAAAATTAAGCATAATTACATATAAACTAGTTAGGATACTAATATATACTAATCTTGCATGAAATGGGACTAAAGTGACACAACGGGCTATCAAAATGGTGAAAAAGTGCACTAAAAGACTCAAAATAGGGGTTAGTAAATAACACCTATCACATCCTCAAACTTAAACTGTTGTTTGTCCCCAAACAACGAGAAAAAGACAAGATAAAGACTCAAAGTCCTAAAAACCTAAAAAGATATGAGCTTTTTCACAAGTGACCAAGATATGCATGTTTTTGTGTTTTAAAGAGAAGGTTGTGTCCAAAGTTAACAAGGTGTGATACTTATAGCCCTTCATAAACCTATGCTTAACCATGTTTTATGCACAAAGTCTGCCATCCCATGAAATATAAGACCAACATTTTGTATTTCAAAACCAGATTCAAAAAAAAATTTAGGCATTGACTTGGTTCTTTGACTTTTTCTTTTCAAAGCTTGTCTTTTACCTCATCTCTCTTTTATGTCACTCCATAGTACAATTTTCCTACTATGCATCTCTTAAAGAGGTATCATTGGTGTGCATTGACACTCTTTTGTACACAAGACCTTAGAACTTTGTTCTTTGATGTTACTTTTGGTCTAGGTGTGTATTTTGTACAAATAAAGCAAATGAGTGCTTAAATAGACATCCTCACATCCTCAAACTTGATGGTTGCAGTGTCCTCAATGCATGAAAGATCAAGTTTGCAACAAAGAAATGGTTTACAATTTCATAAGATGGCTTATTTAAGCTAAGCATGGCAATCATAGGCTTATTGTGGCTATAAAATCACTATATGCAATACCAAGGATCCAACTATCTGTTTTATTTTGTTTTTGTGCACACTTGATGGATAAGTGATAGAAAGCTCATGAAAATCAGTTCCCAAAAGACTCATTTAGACTCAAAACAACAAAGAAGAGTTGGGGACTGATTCCAATTCATTCTATACCAAGACTTGATTGTACTTAAACAGATTTCAAAAGACCCTATAGGTATGCTACATAAATTCAGCAAAATGATCAAACATAGTCTTAAGCCAAGGGCTTTTAACCAAAGATCTATGACATACATGACCATATTGACTTATCAGGACAAGGATGAGACTGTAATCCATAGACCTTTAGCCTCGCCCCTGTTTCTGTGGTGCTAAAACAACAGACATCAAACCTGTTGTGTCAAGTGACATATAGGTGATGAAAAACAGCAAAGAAAGAAAGGAAAAGCCATTGGAAATCCTATACTAAGTACTGGAAATCAGCAAAATGACCCAAACAGATCTGCAAAGCCAAGGGCCTCTTAATCAAGGATCTAGGACTGGAGATGATTCAAACATGCTTATGACAACCAAGAGGAGTGTGGGATCCAAGGATCCTCACCTGTTCCTCTGTTCTTGTACTACCAAAACAGCAAACACCAAGGCTGCTGTGTCAATTGACACACAGGTGGTGAAAATGGTAAAGAAAGAGAGAAAACCAACATTAAGGTAGCACACTATCTTAAAAACAGCAAAGAGCAAATATGGTTGTGTCAAGCATCCAAGTCTATGTTTGCATTAAATTCCTTCATGTCAACATGCACTTCTTCAACAACATTTTGTGGCTCCACCTTAAAATCTGAATCTGAATCTGAGTTGTTGTCAATGGCATCTACATCATCAGGCTGGTTGTCAATGCCATCTACATCATCAGGGTGGTTATCAATGCCATCTACATCATCAGGGTTGTCCATACCAGCTCCAAAAAATGGATCAAAATCATCATCAAATATAGAGGGATTAATACCTTCTAGATGGTCTACATCAGTTTCATGATCTGTTGGTTTTTCTTTGGCCACCTCAGTTTCTTTGGCCACCTCAGTTTCTTTGGCCATAACAGTCTCTTCATCCTTCCATTCTAATAGTAGCCTTCTTCTCTTTTTTGATTCAGGTGGTACTTTATCTGGTACTTCATCTGGTAGTTGCTCTATAACCACCTTACTTACACCAGGACTACGATCATATGTATTTACCCTACTCACCCAATGTTCTGTGTAGATCTCAAAGACTTTGCAACCATCCACAAACTTTAACATCTCTATTACATCCCTATCACTACCTAACGCATGAAGGCCATAATATAAGTCCTTTCCAGGAACTACAAAGTGATAATATGTAGGCCGAGGACTTTTATACCCTATTTCTTTCATCATCTCCTCGAGTTCAAGAACAGAAAATTTATCTGGATCCACTAAGTCCACAATGTGAATTTTACCTCTTTCATACCGCCTACCAGGGAACTTGGTGAATTTCCCTCCATGGTGTATCTTCAGAGCTACAAGCTCTGGGTATGCTTCTGTAATTCCAAAAACAAATATCAACATCATTTGACATCAACATTATTAAAAAACATTCAAATGCAGGTTTTGTAAAAAAAAAACTCACCATAAACATCAACAAATTCATCAATCTGATCACCTTCATGATAGGTTTTAACTTGCCACAATGTTCCCACCATCTCCAAATAACCTAAAATAAGAACAAAATTAATGTCAATGTCATTGAAAGGGGCAGATTAACATAGGGTTTATTTGGATTTCGCATACCTGTTCGTCGTATTTACTGAGAGATGAGATAGTTATTTTAGGAATAAAACAGGGGTTAGGGTTTATAAAGGGTTTAAGGTTTTAGCATTAAAAGAGCTTTAACATATTCGGTCCCTGAAAGTTAAACTAACATACTTGGTCCCTGAATGTAAAATGACTAAATTGCCCATCATGTGACATGCACATGATGGGCCTAACGGCTCTTATATTGACGGCGTGACCCAGAGGGACCAAACGCGTTATAAAACGCATACCACAGGGACCCAAGCCATAATTATTTCAATTTAGGGACCCAGAGTGTTAAAACCACCAAACCACAGGGACCAAATATGTAATTTACTCTAAATAAAATTATATACCCAATCATTATTTATTTAATTTTACAATGTATGTTAAATAACTTAACATATCATATACATATAAGAAAGAGGCATGGGCTTAGAAGGCTGGAAATAACGCTTACTTTCTCCTTAGCTTTTCCTCCAATAAGGGAATAACAGCTTCGAGCTTAGAGCATCCACAATGGAGGTTCTTCACAAGGTTCTTCTTGAGGTTTTTGCAGGAACCTCCACTGTGGAACAGAGGTTATTGTCCGGTCACAGGTTCTTATTGGAACCCAGGTGCTTGAACAAGAACCCGGGTTCTTGTTATACTTTCCTTTTCTGTTATTATTTTATTTAGAGTAAATTACGGATTTGGTCCTTGTGGTTTGATGGTTTTTATGAATTTGGTCCCTAAACTTTAATAATTACGGATTTGGTCCTTGTGGTTTACAAATTCTTATGGATTTGGTCCTTGTGTTTTGCAAATTCTATTGGATTTGGTTCTTATGGTTTGCAAATTCTATTGGATTTGGTCCTTGCCTATTTGCACTACCAGGGACCAAATCCAACAGAATTTGCAAACCACAAGAACCAAATCCGTAATTATTAAAGTTTAGGGACCAAATCCATAAAAACCATCAAACCACGAGGACCAAATCCATAATTTACTCTTTTATTTATTATTTTTGTTATTTCTTAACTATTTTTTCTTTTAATAAATCTATACATATATATATATTATGCAATAAAACATATATATTAAATTAATAAAAAAATTGTTTTTTTTTGTTTCTTATAAATTTTTATACAAAATTTAAGAAGTTTGATTTTTAATTACTTCATTAACTTATTATGTTTAGATTATTTTAAATAATTTTAGATATTTTTCTACTTGTAAACAAATTAGATAACTCGACACACATATTTCAAGGTTCCACCTATGAATTCCTTGAATATCTTCAAATGAATTTCGAGATACGCTCAAATGAAGTTCATCATTAACTCTGCTCTGACCTGGTTAAACATATTTGGTTGAATCGCGATTACGAGTGATCTATATTATAAAGTATTTACTCATATTTTATAAAGATAAATACTTCTGTAACGGTGTATCTCCTTTTCTGTTAAATTATATTTGCGTTTTAATTGTTTTTCATATATGTTAATAAAATATATAGATTGAAAATTTAATATTAATATAAAAGTGAAAAATAATAAATTATATTTGAAAATTTATATATATATATATATGTATATATTGAATTTATATAATAATTGATAAATAAGAAAAGGAAAGTGAGGTTTTTATAAGAACCTCCACTGCAGAGTTTTAAGGAGGTTCTTACTTTGTTGAGGTGACAATGATGTGGCAGAGAAAAATATGACAAGTGAGGTTCTTAGAGATTCCACCACTGTGGATGCTCTTAGTACCTGAGTCATCAACAAGCTGACTCATCTTCTCAATTGACACGTCTTCATTCACATGTCTTCACCTATTTTATCGGCGGAGTCTTTGTCGGAAGCACCAGCACCAGCACCAGCACCACCACCGACTTACCACATCCCTTCTCCTCTCTTCCCAATTTTTTTATAAAACCCTAGATTCTCTTTGACATCTATTTCTCCTTTTTTTTTTTACAACCAGGTAAGCTACTGAATTCTTTATTTGTGAATTGTTGTTCATAATTCATAGTAGTTGAATTTCAGTATTATTTTACTACCTCAATTTCGAATTCCCTCTGAATTTTCAGACAAATTGAGGATAACCCCGACAAATTGAAATTTGTATGTTTGATTGCTAAGTTGAGGATATTTTTTCCAATCGTCTAGATCTCAGGGTTTAATCACTCTTGATCAAAATCTCTAATAATGGTGACCGGATAAGCCAATTAATTAAGCTGAAGAACGATACGATTCTCACGTCGTTATAACAAACTGAAAACCCACCCAATTCTGCAGAAGGCAACTTCTTACTGTATATCAGGTAACTCTTTTAATTCCCTTTTTCCCGCTACTGGATTTGAATAAAATCTTCCAAATTCGGTACTGTTAGTTTATGGATTTAGATTAAATGTTAGATATGATTCGTTGTTTGGTCTTCTTATGTGATATTTTTGTTATTTTTGTTAATTAACGATGGCTTTCAAGAGTAAATTTTGTTTGAATACATTGATGCTGGATCATCATCATTTATCAAGAGAAACAATGTATGTAAAACTAGAACAAAATAATGTTTTTGATCTTATCCTATGTTTGAATGAATCCTTGTGCTCCTTACTTTATTAGAGGTATTTTTTTCTTCTATTATTGTTTATAATTTTTCAATGGAACTTTATAAAATTTGGGAGTGTCTTCTCAGTTTTTGATCAATTGTGGATTTATTAGTTTTTTAGTGATTTTGTTATGATTTTATAATTGTTCATTGTGTAATTAGTTATGATTTGTTGATATGTGATGCAATTGTTACATGGGAATGGATGTTTTTATTTGGACATCTTGTTTGGGCTACTGGATTTATGTCTTTAATTTCCTGGCGTGGATATTGGCAGGAATTGATTGAAACTTGGGCTCATGAACGCACACCTTTGGCCAATTTGATTCGTTGGAGAGATAAACCGGTGGCGCTTTCCATTGTACAAGCAAGATTGGTTGGATTAGTCCACTTTTCTGTAGGTTATATGTTTACTTATGCGGCTTTCTTGATTGCTTCTACATCAGGCAAATTTGGTTACTTTTGCCATTTCCTGGATTTTATACTTCTCATAATATTGAATTTGAATGGTTAGATTAATTCGAATCTTATTGAATTATATGTATCCGAGAGTCATTTGTTGGTCGCATCAGAATTGCAGTTGGAGTCAACTATGGACGGATAGCAAACAATCTGCCAACTCCATCTCATGTATCGATCCTCCTTAGATCTTTAAACATTAGTAGAGTAGATGTTATAACGCAAGTTCACCTTTGCAACTTCATTCCGTTTTCAGAGTTTCGCCGCTTTTGCATCAAATGGCTATTCATGTGCCTTTATTCTTCTTCACTCATGGAGTTGAATGAATCACACGGAAAAAATAATCCATTCTCTTGATGCTTATATTTTCATTCAGGAGTGGAACTGGTGATCGTGATCGAGCTATATACCCCTGAACATCACTGTAAGTTTGTAACTATCAGAATTTGCTTCAAACTTTGGACAAATAATCATATGGTTTTTTGTTGTACATTGTAGCTGCATTTCCAAGAATTCTGCAATGATTTTGAGTCATTTGCAACTATGCATTTCATAAAATTGGTGCTCTTGTGCAAAGTAAACCAAAGAAATGTTGTCTTGCAACAATTAGCTTGTATTAGACATGGTTGTTAAATGCATCTACTCAGGTTAATCTGTTCTCTACTCTAATACTTTTTTGGTCTATTTTTGTTTCAATGTTAAATATTTTATATAAGGCAGATACTCGCACATATTTCTCATATTTAGGTGAAACATGAACCCTTAACCTCCCGGGAGGCTGGGCTCTACCATTCAACAAGTTTAATATTTTGGATCGATTTTTGCATGTGAGAAGTGCCATTTTTTTGTAAGAAGTGTTTTTAAACCGTTAATCACTTTAAAGAGAATTGATCTGGTGCATCTCATCCTAATGTTGGTCGATTTGTCATTCAACGGTTGATAACTACTTCTTACACTTTTCATCAAATTTGATACTTTCTCATCGGAACCCAACCTTATTTATAAATTTAAGTGTTATATGCACCACCATGTTTAAACCACTATACCGTCGCGATAACCACTCTTTTAGGACCACAATTTTATATTTGACCGCTATAACAAAATAGCCTTATACCCAGTTTTGAGCCAGAATTATACGATATGATTTTCTTGATGGCTGAAACATAGCACGCAATTAGTTACCGATCGCATGCCTATGCAAGTCACATACATGTTGAACCAACATGGCCTGATTACATTATGACTTTCTGGTTATGTTCATGTTAGTTTAACATGGCCTAATTGTCTTATGACTTTCTGTTGCATAATCCCATGTCTGCATCAACCTGACTAAAGAAGATAGCCTATTTTTAGCTCTTTTATTTGATTAATTTTTACTCATTTTGTTAGCTTTCTTGCTAACATCAATGGATTGAAGTCGTACATATTAGGTTCCCCTTTCTGGACACATCTAATCAAAACTACTGATTAGGTAACTATGGTCATTTAAGATATGTCTGGGTTAAGCACCTTGTTAGACTTAGGGCCTGATTGTTAGCAGCTTAATGGTACTCACAAGTCACAACTTGGTCAAGTATATGTGACCGGTCAGTATCGGCTTAATGATATAGAAATATTTGGTAAGCTTCAACTTATTTGGTAAGCTTCAACTTATTTGGTAAGCTTCTTGGGGAGCTTTCTACAGAAAGCCAAGCTTTTTCCAAACCAGCACATCCCAATTAAAAAACATGGTCCTTCATCTATGGAAAAACCCTCCTAATCTATACAAACAAATTAATCCACACAGACAGCTTTATCATGCAGGACCTTAATGGAAAACCAAGCAAATGAAATGCGAAAGAAGGCACAAGAATGTCGGTGGCTTGAGAGAAGATGAGTCAACTATTGTTGATTCATGAAAGCATCAGCTGCTGAATTGGGGAGAAAAGGGTCACCACTTTGTTATTGGAGGAAAAAGGAGGAGGAATAAAGGGTTTTTTTCTATGTTACAAGTAGGATGTGAAGGCTATAGCCACTAAAAGACACGGTTGAATGTCTATCGTTAGATTCGTTACTTTCGTAAAGGCAAGTAACATGCCATTTTTTTAGTGATAATATCAATACCTAGAACGGGTTATGAATCCAATTATCTGCATTTATGCATTCTGTTTCTAACTATAACGTCATATTTTACAAGACTCATGGTTCCGGGAGCTCGCCAATTAGTTAACCATAGACATATTTTAGTCAATGGTCGTATAGTAGATATACCCAGTTATCGCTGCAAACCCGAGATACTATTGCGGCGAGGGATGAACAAAAATCTAAAGCTCTATATTATAAAATCAAGAGGGGTCATAAAATAGCGCGTCTCTTTTCACGCATAGGCGCGTCTCACATCTTTCTTCTCACTCGCATCCACTCAAATCTTCATCATGGCCGCTCGTTTTCAACAGATCGGATGGATGATTTTTGTGCAAATGGTGTTATTCTCTGCCTGCACGTGTCCTTCTTCCCTATGATTATCAAAATTGAAGGTCGGTTTCCGGTGAGAGGGTTTTTTCGACTGAACTGCTAAAGTTTCCCACGCTTTATAACCAGTTACTTCCATCGTAAAATCAACACAAGTTCGTCAATGCAATCGAAAATCAAGGCGTCTTGCGTCATCTTTCCTCAGTAACTTGAAGGTTTGTTCATCTAATTTGTTTTTCGAATCTTCATGTAATTTGAATTCAGTTTAATTAAACAAGAATTTTGATTATAGAGTTGTGTCTTGAGATGATTGAGTTGAATTTTGGATGAATTAGGTTGTGAAAAGGAAAGAAATTGTCAAATGAATTGGTAAATAGTCGCTTATTTAGGGATTGCAAATTTGGGGGTTTAGGGTGTCATAAAATTTGTTTTGCTAATAGTTTATTTGATCTGAAAATGCAAATTGTTGTATGTTGGATTCTTGCATTTGGATCTTTGGACTCATTAAACTGTATGTTAACCATTGGAGATTACTACTATAATTTTTTCCTTCTAAGGCTTCAAAATCATTCACTTGCATACTTTTTACTGCATTTTTCATGTTTGCTATTGCTATAGATTGGTGATATTTCGTGTTCTTATTTCATAGGATAACCATCCATCAAGGGTACTTACCTTTTTCTACCAAGAGTTTGCTTTTGGAATGATGGCGATTCTTGCATTTAAGGAGTCCAAAATCGATACCAGAAAACGTAACTATCACAGGATATGTCTTGTTCTTCTTAAGCACTGTAGCCCTCATTGTGGTAAATGTAGATAATACAAGTTAAGTGGTTGTAGATAATACAAGTTTTTCATTCCTACTTTTGTAAAACAGGAGTTCACTTTCGATTTTCAGACCTATTATGTTTCTTATTCAAAATTGTCATAAGTATTTTAGCTCCATCATTATTCTATTATATTGTATGGTGGAGTACTTCATAGTTATCTACTTACTAATGCTTCTCTACAACCAATACAGTTATTACCATATTTGAAGGTAACACTTGGCTAACTAAACACCCATAGGGTGTAAGCGAGCCGAGCTACTTGTGGGCTTCCCGGGATTGACTCGTTAAAGATCGATTCGAGCTCGAATTAAACGAGCCTGAGCCGAGCTCGAGCCTTTATGATTAAGCTCGATAGGGCCTGCCAGCCTAAACAAGCCTAAATTAATAAATAAAATATATATGTTAAATAAAAAATATTATAAATAATAATAAATGGTAAAAAAATATTATAGGTAAATGAATCGAGCTCAAGCCGAGCTTAGGCTCATTTAAGCTCGTCTGACAAATGAACCGACCTTGAGCTTGAGACATAAGGCTCGAAACGAGACAAGCTTGAGATTTATGAGCTTAAACTAAACGAGCTGAGCTCAAGCTTAGTTGGGCTCGAGCTCGGCTTGTTTACACCCTCCCAAGTCAGACTCTTTTTTCTTTAATGGAGGAGTAGCTTTCCAAATATTACAAGGATTTGTTTGAAATTTCAGGCAGGTAAGAGAAGGGCTGAGAAAAGACACAAGTTCATGGAGGAGTTCCTACATGAACTCTATGAAGAATGAGCTGGGAAAGCTTGAAAGGTAGAAGCGCTATCTTTGTCAATGTATGTCTGCTATTTCTTTTTGTTTTTCTTGCATAACATTTAACATGTTAAGAGATCCAAATCGATATAGGGACACCATGTGGTTTTTTCTGATCGGCAATCGAACGGTGAGAGTAGGGCTATGAGTAACGATACAACATCGTATGGTGGTGGTAGTGGTGCGTCGTCATTGCTGCAAGTGTCGTATCTAGGCTGAGGACGGTGGTATACACTTCGGGAGCTTGAGGCGCTGATTGTCCGATGATAATCTGATTGGAGAAGGAGGCTGCAACATGGTGTACAGTGGTATTTTAGGAGATAATATTCGTGTGGCGGTGAAGAACTTATTAACTAACAGGTAATTGCTTACACTTCTTTTATTTAATTTTCAGTTGAATTTTAACGGCAAACAAAATATCTTGATGCTTCTTCAATGGTCATAATTTACGATGCTACGATAAGGAGATTTAAGGTTTTGGATGAATTGATGCTATACAAGACTGTATGTGTGTGTTGTTAGTAATTATGTGCAGAAGTTGACAAACCAGACTACACATCCAATGTTATAAGACACTTGAGGGTCACACTTGTGAGGCCTGTAAAACGAACAAGTAAAATAACTCCAGTATAGAGAGAAAAGATTTATAATAGTCAATTATAAATCTATTGGGTGTTTTCTGTAAGAAACTCCAAAGTTAAAGGTTTCTATTATTAATTAAACAGGGATTATATATTTATTAGTTAAATAAATATATAACTGGTTTTAATTAATATTTGTTATATATGGTAAATATATATATTAGTTGAATATATATATGGTAATTATCCTGACTAATATATTAGTTGTATATATGGAAATAATCTTTCTTGGTGAAGAAGAAAGAATTATATATGGATAATTATATATGGAAATAATCTTTCTTAGTGGAAAAGAAAGAATTATTTATGGATAATTACTGGAAAAAGGAAACAGAATATGATACAGATATTGTTTGTATCAGTATAAATATTCGGTTAAGGCAAACCCTTTTTCATTCATTCATTGATTCCAATAATTAATTCCCACAACCATAGAAACCTAGAATCTCTCTCTCTCTCTCCCTCGTAATCGACGCCAACAATCAAGCCGAAGGAAGTTCGGTTTTTGTTCGGGTGTTCGGGAATTCGGAGTTGTTGATCGGCTAGAAGATCCGTTCGTAAGGTTTATCACGGGTGGATCAAGCTCAAGCAATTCAGGTAAGATTTCTAGACATCCTATTATGTAACTGTTTAGATAAACAATAACGATCATGTGCTTTTTCGGGTTTTATACACGTTTATGCTTCCGCTGATCAAACCAGTTTGGTTTGATGTTCGAATTAACAGTTTGTTTTCGAACCGTGACTCGAACCAGTTTGGTCCGAGGTCAACCAAAAACCCAACAGTGGTATCAGAGCCATTGGCTTTTCTTATTGTTTATCTCGTTTCTGTTTGTATAAAGCTTTAACTTTTATCAGTTTGCTTAAAGGATTAAATCTTTATCTGTTTTAAGTTTTATCAGTCTGCTAAAATTTTATCTGTTTGTATAAAATTGTTTTATCTGATAATCCTGATTTTTATCTATTTATCTAAAATTGTTTTATCTGATAGACATTAGATCCGTTAATTTTTGTTTTAAGTTTATCGCAAAGATCACCATAAGAATCCACGGAACGCACGAAAATTGATCGCCGGACATTGGAACCGCGACCGAACCACCAGTTCGGTGGTGGTCACGGTAATCGACGGCGGCGGCATCGAAAGCCACGGTAGTGGAGGTAATAATTGATGGCCGAGACCGACCGCCGCTGGCTGCCTCACGGCCGCGCCTAGCGGCAGCGGTAGTTCGTTTCTGTTTGCGATCGATAACCACAAGCCGCACCACCACGGCAGTACTAGCCGACTGGTGGTGGTGGCGTTTTAATTACGGTCGCCAACCGCGGCAACGGCGGTGGCGTTTGATGCCGCTGTCGTGCGCCGGGTAGCAACAATCACCGGTGGCCGAACACACACATCGCGGCCGCGCCTAGGGGCGGCGTGTTTTTTTTTTCCAGATCCAGGCAGTCGCCGACTGTCACAGGTGGTGACGGCGGCGTGGCGGCAGGAGCGATCGCCACCGGCCATGCGCCGTTTTGGCGTGGTGGTGTTCGATTGCTAACCGCACGCAGCGGTGGTGAACGGTGATGGTGTTGTTGTTGTTTTCAATCGCCGACCACGGCTGTCACTATGGTGGTGGTTGTAATCCGGCGACCGCCGGCCGCCTTGGACAAACCCGAGGTGGCGGCGGAGGTGGTTTGTTCGATCGACAGCCAAGGCAAACGGTGGTGGCTGTTTGCTGTCATCGTCGCCGACCACCCAGCCCCGTGGTGGTGGCGGTGGTCCATGGTGGCTGTGATTAGTCACCGGCCGAAGACGAGGACGGCGGCTGTTCTGCCGTCGTCAATCGCAAAGCGGTGACGGTGTGGTGCGCGGCTGTCGTCTCCGGTGAATGACGATGGCGGCACTTTGGTGTTACCAATTGTCACCGAGCTTGCGGTAACCAAGCCCAAAAACTTATCGTTTTCGATAATGGGCTTAAACCATGGACTTTTGGGCCACGTTCAAGGCCCAATTAGGTTTATCGGGTTTTAGGCTTTTTCCCAAGATTAATTTCATAAAATTGTTTTTGAGGGATTTAATTCTTAACAAATTTATAAAATTATGTTTTATTAAACCAAGTTGTTTTGACCCGTTTTGGTCAAATTGGCCCGATGTCTTTTTCGACTGTCTGATCGAATAAATGACACGGTTCACGGGCCAGTGTTTAATGTTCCGACAAGTTCGTTCGGAACAATCGGTTTAATTAAGTTAATAAAAGTGGATATTTTAGAAAATTGGTTATGTTTTATGAAAAAAGATTTATAGTATATAAATCTTGGAGATTTTATAAAAGATCAATTTTCAGATTTAAAATATCAGTTTTGGTTTATAAAACAGTTTGTTTTTATAAATCAGTTAATACCATGATTTATGATAAACAGAATAATTTTAACGGATCTAGGATTGTTTAATGCTTTATTTTATATGCTTTATTGCTCTATAAAACTTGCGTGGTTAAATGTTAATATATATATCTGCTTAGTATATATATATGCTATAGTAATTGTAAAGAATGCCAATTTAGACACTTAATCTATTTGGAGAAACCTGGGTGCCACTTTCAACCCTGGAAACTTGCAAAATGTCCTTTAGGATAGATTTTTCTTTTTCTTTTCCCGGAGTTCCGTCAAGAGATGCCGAGGCCAGTGGGAGCTACGCAGGGGGATCGGAGCCACGCGGGGAAAACGGAGGAAAATAGTTTTAGGACAATTTTGGTCCTTTAGGAATTAATTGGCATATCAATAATTGCTTGTTTTGTTTCTTTAACTGCATGATTGTGATTATTATGCTTGCTCGTGATTATTGATATTACATGCTTAGGTTTTATCAAATGTTTTTAAAATTAGGTCTTATTTTATAAAAACTAGTTATATCACGAGGTTGGTTTTAAAAACCTAAAATTACCATTTTTGTGAACTTTTAGATGGTAAAATTATTTTTAAAACCATTATAAGATTGTTTTCTTATAAGAGGCATGCTTTTAAAACAGTTAGTTTTACTAGCAAATAAGTTTTAGAACAGTTAGTTTTAAACATCAGTTGTTTCTTAAAACAGTTAGTTTTAGAACAACAAATGCCTTTAAGACAATCAGCTTTTAATAGCGATTTTAAAAATACTGGAAATTTAAAGTTTTTCAAAAACTTAGTTAAAACCCATAAAATCATAGATCAGTAGTGCAACCCATTTGTGGACACCTTTGGCGTAAGGTACGTTGGGGCTCGAAGGAGTCGAACCTTTAGCACCCACGTTCAAACCCCAAACTGAAGGGGATGAAAAGACTCTGCGATATCGGGTGGTACCGACCAGAGTACATCCAGTTCAAAATGGTGAGATCTATTTTGGTAGTTGTTACAATTCACCGGGTGGTACCGGGCCAAAGAGCACTAAGAGGGACTAAAACATGTACGGTTTTATCCGATGTCCCGAAAAGATCTAGGAGTCATGTCAGTTAGATATGATTGGTAAAAGTCCTTACCTACCGAAATAGTTCGGGCCTGGTGGGGCGTGAGCAAACCGCGCATCAGGACGTATGAAATAAGGATCCTAGTCCGATATTTATCATTTTAGGGTTTATTGATATTTATTCGGAACCGTTTATTCAAAGGTACTAAAACCAAGTTTTTAAATGTGTAGATGGCAAACACGGTTACCAACACCAATAACCTTTCTCTTCGCTCGATCCTAGAAAAGGACAAACTCACTGGTCCAAATTTTCTCGACTGGGAGCGCAATCTCCAGATTGTGCTAAGGCACGAGAGAAAGTGGTATGTCCTAGAAGAACCTCTAGGTGAGGCCCCACCAGCAAATGCCAGTACGGCAATCAGAAATGCTTATCAAAAGCGTTCGGATGATTTGCTGGATGTTGGCTGCTTGATGCTTGCGACTATGAGCCCAGAACTACAAACAGGGCTCATGAACACTAATGCTTACGACATGATCCGCCAGTTGAGGGACATGTTTCAAACGCAAGCTCGCACAGAGCGTTATGATGCCACAAGGGCTCTAAACGCGTGCAAAATGGCCAAGGGGACCTGTGTCAGTGCCCACGTTATGAAAATGAAGAGGCTACTTGACCACCTAGAGAGGTTAGGTCACCCAGTTCCGTTACAGTTGGCAACGGATACCATACTCAATTCATTGTCCGATGATTACAAGCAGTTTGTGATTAACTTTAACATGAACAACATGGAAAGGAGCATAGCTGAACTGCACTCCATGTTAAAAACTGCTGAGCAAAGTATGGGGACGGGGACCAAGACCAAAGATGTTCTGATGGTCAGGGATGGTGGAGTGAAGAAGAAAAGAGGGCAAAGGAACACCAGCAAGGGCAAGGACCAGGTTCAGGTCAGCCAGAGTGTACCAAAGGCCGTTGACAATAGAAAGCGCAAGGGCAAGGGCAAAAAGGTTAAAGTCAACAAAGCGAAGACCGAGAATCGATGCTTTAGGTGTCATGAGGTCGGACATTGGAGACAGAATTGCCCGAAGCGTCATGAAACAGGTATAAACACCTTGGATGTTTTATGACTGCTTCAGTTTATCATTACTACTTGTTAGTTTACAAGTTAACTGACACCTAGAGCAAATGTATGATTGCAGGTGATCAGGAGAAATGAAGTGCCCGGTCCTGAGGATCAGACAAGATTTCTTTTAGATATTATCAAGACATTTTTAGATTATTTTAAAACATTTTATTTTGGATAGTTTTGAAATGTTGGTTGATTTAAATTTATGGATTTTGGTATTTTAAATTTAAAATTATTGTCTTGATTTATATATATCTAATTTTATTTTGAATCTAAGTCAAGGTAGACTTGATTCAGTTTGTTGATCCTAGATATTGTCTACCACACTAACAAATATACTTCAAAATTTGATAATTCGAAGTAATATATGAAAACTGTCAAAAACACACGAAGTACTATTCTATAGGAATGTGTTTTTGGAATAAAACATTTACGAGTAATATGATTATAACAGGTATATTGTAGTCAAGTTCAAATTACTCATATGTTTTAAAAGGATTTTAGGATATTATCACAGATGACGTTGATAATATCAGTATTTATAAAACTAGTAAATTCCAAGTTTTGGAATTGGGATTTGATAAAAAATCCAGTTAAGTTTTATGAATGGTAAAATTCAAGTTTACAGTTTTTTAAACTTATTACTTAAAATAAAATTGACTAAATAGTCAAGTCTTGACTGAGTCAATAAAGTGTCAAATTTAAGTAATAGTCAGTTTTCATATAGGTTAGTGGGAGCCCAATTTATTCTCTATCTATGCTTCCGATAAAGAATAAAAGTTATATTATTGATTTGTATTTCTAGGAATTCATAATCCAGAGAGGATAAGAATTCATGAGAAATATGATCTATTCTTTTAAGTCAAAAAGGTTAGATCAAGAGTTTCAAAGTCTCGAAACAATAAAGTCAAAGTTTTGACTTTAAGAAAATCAATAATTATATGTGTTGTAATAAAGATATTCAAGTATCCTTTTTAGACCATCAAGTGTTGTAGAACACTAGGATAAATTTCCTGAAATTTACCAGTTTGGTAAATGGAAATTTTGACAGATTTCAGGTAGAAATCTTTATCTACACAGCAACTAAGGAAAGTTGCGGAGTTGACTTTACATATTCAAGAAACTTGGAGTTATTCCAGTATCTCCAAGATTTAGGCAATATGGTAAAGAAAAGTCTAGATTTTGTTTAAATGTGTTTGCAAAACAAAACTAGCAGAACCAAGTTAAAAAAAATTATTATTTAATAACTTGCGTTGTTTTGGTTATTTCTTTGATTAGGATGGTAAACACTAATCGAAGGGTTTAAATTGAAGGAAGGTGATACTTCATTTAAACCAAGTATAAAGTACACATTGAATAGACACCGTAAAAGTAACTTAGAAGTGCTATTAATTTTGTTATTATTACAGAGTGGAATATGGACTATACAAAATTAGTTTCTTTGTTTCTTTTATACTTAGCATGTTTTTGATCCGGGAATAAAACTAGTATAAGTTTTATTTGAAATTATCCGTGACAACTTATCAAGGTGGGAACCTGATAGGGTTTTAAAGTCATCGTGAGTTTTTGGGTAGTTATAAACAGAGTGTTGAATAACAGCTACAAGTGATGTAGACCAAAAACTGCACGGATATTCGATAGAGCAGCGAATATCGGATGTGATCCGCTGGATGAGATTGCTTCATGGATTTTGTCATAAGTAAATCTCACAGTAGGTTGTCCTCAATACCTGAGGTATCTGGTTTGGAATCACGGGGACTACTGGATACTTAGTACGTTCTAACATCACACCGTAACAGGGTGGTCATACGGGGCGTAACTAGATTCAGCGGAAGTCGTGGTGACAAATGCAGATATGCAAGATGGGATTTGCACCTCTTCTATGAAGAGAGATATTTCCGGGCCCCTTGACTGACTACAAGAACTGATGAAGTGCATGGCCATGCCCAAACGAACTGATTTGTTCTTTGTCGTTTACCAATCAGTTGGAAGTCGGATAGTCATGAACATAATCTTGAGTATTCTGAGTTGACTGTATCCATGCTCATACTCAAAATTGAAATATCGTGTTGCAAAAGGAAAAGCCTAGTTATACCCGATTTATGAACAGTGTGTTTCATAAATGTTATTCTCTTTAAGGGACGTTTTATCACCTACCTGGGTATAAGAGTGCTTATAACCTGGTTAGCCTAAGTGCCTGTCTAGGGGCCTCCTTAGGTCCGTGTGGTCAAGCAGGTATTGCCAACTTGCACAAGTGGGAGTCTGTTAGTAATTATGTGCAGAAGTTGACAAACCAGACTACACATCCAATGTTATAAGACACTTGAGGGTCACACTTGTGAGGCCTGTAAAACGAACAAGTAAAATAACTCCAGTATAGAGAGAAAAGATTTATAATAGTCAATTATAAATCTATTGGGTGTTTTCTGTAAGAAACTCCAAAGTTAAAGGTTTCTATTATTAATTAAACAGGGATTATATATTTATTAGTTAAATAAATATATAACTGGTTTTAATTAATATTTGTTATATATGGTAAATATATATATTAGTTGAATATATATGGTAATTATCCTGACTAATATATTAGTTGTATATATGGAAATAATCTTTCTTGGTGAAGAAGAAAGAATTATATATGGATAATTATATATGGAAATAATCTTTCTTAGTGGAAAAGAAAGAATTATTTATGGATAATTACTGGAAAAAGGAAACAGAATATGATACAGATATTGTTTGTATCAGTATAAATATTCGGTTAAGGCAAACCCTTTTTCATTCATTCATTGATTCCAATAATTAATTCCCACAACCATAGAAACCTATAATCTCTCTCTCTCTCTCCCTCGTAATCGACGCCAACAATCAAGCCGAAGGAAGTTCGGTTTTTGTTCGGGTGTTCGGGAATTCGGAGTTGTTGATCGGCTAGAAGATCCGTTCGTAAGGTTTATCACGGGTGGATCAAGCTCAAGCAATTCAGGTAAGATTTCTAGACATCCTATTATGTAACTGTTTAGATAAACAATAACGATCATGTGCTTTTTCGGGTTTTATACACGTTTATGCTTCCGCTGATCAAACCAGTTTGGTTTGATGTTCGAATTAACAGTTTGTTTTCGAACCGTGACTCGAACCAGTTTGGTCCGAGGTCAACCAAAAAACCAACATGTGTATGAGTGTGTGTGTGTTCTTCTTCTTCAAGGATGATTACATAATAGTTTTCTATAATTGACAATTGAATGTTTGTGTGTGTTCTTTGACAATCAGTGAACATGACAAGGACTAAAATATTACCCGGTAAAAACTCGTTCACATATAGATTTAGCCACATAAGGGAAGGGTGGAATTGGAAGTTACATTGGCATATGTGGAATGGTAGGGCTTAGGAGATTTGGCCTTCATGGAGCCAGAATTCATCCAAGTAAGACTTTTTCTGTTCATCAGGATACTGTCTTGTTTTTTTTAATTCTTTTTCTGCCATATTTAATGCTAACCAATCGTTTGCAATGTTTTGTTACAATGAAATCATGTAAATTTTGGATTAAACAGTAACTCATTCATTCAGAAGTCGTTGTACCATCATTTAACACTAATATATGAAGCCTTAGTTCATTTCTTATTGATAATTAGATGTGTTGTTGAAGTTTGAAAGAAGAATCTTTGCTATTGCAAATCAAAAATGAATGAATGTAATTGTTTGCTTTACTCCAAAAAATGTTACAATGTTGGATGTATGTAAAAAATATCACTTTTACTAATAAGTCTGTTAAGTAATATTTGGAAATCTTTTATAATTATAACATAATTGTTTGTTACTTTATTATTCCTCTTTGTAGACCAATAAATACATATATAGATTTTATCCTGGGTACCTCTTTACCATTGCATGTTGAAAAAGCAGCCACAAACTATGGTATCAGAAGGTTTTCTAATGTGAGTTGATGCTAAACAAAGTATGGGTAGCTGATCCATGAGGACATAGGGAGAAAAAAAGTAAATGAAAGAAGTGAATTACATATCAATTTTTTTTGAATTACATATCAATTTTTTTTACGTGCACTATTTTGCTATATGCTCTGTTACATACTCGTTGTCGTATATGCAAAATTAGGCGGGCGTTAATTCTATTTATATTTTAGGAAATAAACATACTCATTGGCGTATATGTTATCACCAACTCATTTTGCTATATCATGCGTATAATCACATGTGATATGGGTAATTCGTATTTACGTAAACTGGTGGTGCTCTCATTTGAACTCACCCATATATGTATATGTGTGTATGTTAATGTATGTATATAGTTTTTGAATGTATACATCTTAACTTTAGCGGTTTAACATACATATTTAATATCCCATTGTGACTTATGGTGCTGAACTCATATAGTGCGGATACCATCGAGCAAATATCACAGATCCTGGATCAAATTCCTTGAAGAGCTACTGGTGCATATAGTCACAGTCAGGTAAAACTGCTCTCCCTTTGCAGCTTTTAAATATTAAATATTTTTCTCATATATGGAGTAGGAGTAAAAAAGGAAAAGGAGAAGGCTATTTAAATGAGTATATATATATATATATATTTCATTTAGATGTTGAGTTGCAACCTAAGGTTGTTGTAGTATGAAGTATGAACTTTTCTTTTGTAATTGGTTTTAAGGAATTAAGGGATTGCATGATACCATTGCTGCTACTTGAGATACAAATTGACAAACTTATTGTAGAAAATGTAAGGCAGCAGAGAGCATTTGAGGATGAGGTTGAAAAAAGCTGTTTATTTTCAGCTATATTAGATGATCTGCCAGGTTCACGAGACAGAGAAAACTTGGTAGTACTGAAGTTTTTTATAATCTTTTTCCATTATTGGTTCATGTGTAATATCTAATTTTCTTTTCTTTCTCAGGTTGTGGTGATAAGCATATGCATATATGGGAATCTTTTATCTTCTGATTCGTAGTCACAAGAAAAGAAAAGGTATGAATTTTGAGCAACTGATAATTATCGAGTTTAAATCTTCTGATGACTTGAGATCATTACAAATGTGTTTGCTTTCATTTTGTTTTTTATTCGCACCCATACAGATGTATCATAAGAAGTTTCTGTTTATTATTTAAATCATATTAAGTGATATAAAAATTAAAAAGTAGTGTTTTCTTACTTTGATCGGACTTAAAAATATATGATAGGGTCCATCTTCGATGCAATTCAAGATTGTGATCCCTAAAATACCTGCATATTTCACGATACGACTTTGCGATTCAAAATGGGACGATCCAAGAGAATATTTTGTCCAATCTGCCACTATACACAAAAGTACAAGGAAGTAATCAACAACTGTCGCTTGGAGAAAGATTTGGAGATGATGGAATTCAGAGATCAAACTGAAATTGGAGTGCATGATATTAACCTCAGAGGTGGCCAGAAGCAAAAGATTCTACTTGCGAGAGCTCTATGTCAAGATTGTGACACCTATCTTCTCAATGATGCGTCTATCGTTATATTCAATACTTTTGTAAAGGCAAGTATGCACACGCCATTTGTTAACGATATATAAGCACGCACAACGGGTTCTAAATCCAATTATCTGCATTCTTACCTTCCGTTTCTAGCTATAACCTTATACTTTATAAGACTCGTGGGCACGGGCCGTCTAAGGACGGCCGAGACCCCGCCTAGTCTATATCTTATAAAAAATATGAGGGGGTTTAAAACAGCGCGTATTGTTTCACGCATAAGCGCGTTTCATATCTTTCTTCCTTACTCGCAGTTCACGTGTATTCCCCCCTTTTCTACAGGTGTCATTCTTCAGTCCAACATGATGAAGAGAAAGAAGACACGTTGCAAATCTATTTCATATTCAACTGTAATTCTATTTCACACCGACATAGATTGAAAGTTAGGCCGATTTTGTAGATTTGGTGATCGAGATTAGGGCAACTGAGAAGAAATTTTCTTTAATAAATGCTCGTATGGCTGCTGGAGATTGAGAGGTTTGTAAAATCGCATAAACACACGAATACACATACGATTAGGTGTATCGATATGTTGAATTTACGACTTTATCTATTTATCCTTATTTGCAATTGCGAACCTAAGTCAACAATCATTAGGGAGGTCCGACTTTTTGATTGTTTGAAATCAAAATCCATATCTTTGTTGAATTTTTGGAATTCTTTGTTATATGAATTTGGATTTTGTGAAGAAGAGTTTGGATTATACCAAAAAGAGGAAGAAGTGGCTTGTTCTTGCTGCATTATGTTTTGATTTCGTGAATGAACCTTAATAGGTTGAAGTCGATGTAATTAGTTTGATTTATTTGGGAATTCTGTCATTTGTAACAAAGTTGAATTTTCATGTATTGAATTCCAAGTGTTTGATGAAATGCTTAATGTTGATTTTAGGGAATAAAGATGAGATATTCAACAAATGAAGATTGATCTGTGCTATTCAAAGTCCCATGCATGTTATTGTGAAGAACAACCATATTAACCTCAGTTCTCAGGCATTCACTTCTGAGTAAAGGATGGCGAACAGAGATGAGTTTGGGGCAGATAAAATTTGTGAATGGAGGGTAATTCTAAAACCTGTCATTAGGACCATTTCATTCAGCAATCACTAAAAGCCATGAATTGTTTGACTTAAGTAGGAAGTTTTTGTTTGTGCTTAATTTGAGTTTATTTACTTTTCTGGTTGAACTACCACTATCGTATGGTTGTAGTTCCATTGGGTTATTTCCGATTGAACCACCAAAACCAGAATTGCAAGGAAAAACTGATCCAAAACACATCAGTTGTTCGCCAAGGCATGAGCTACCACCTTACCGATTAGGATTGGTGCGGATTGGAAGCTTTAGCAGCTATATTCTCCATATATCCTTTTTTTTATAGTTATCTAATAGTTACAAATCATTCGAAAGAACTTAGGCATATAAATCATCCTTCATTTCAAAGCGTAAAATGTATCTGTTTAGATTGTGCATATCATATAAACGAACATGTACTTTGCCTTGTGAGTGACAGCAACAAAGAACACACAATATGTTCATTTCAATTTATTCAATCTCACATAATTATACAATCAAATTCTTTCTGGTTAAAAAATCTCTTTCTATTTGTTACGAAGCAATCGGGATAATCCTTTTTATTTTAATTTTACTCAAATCCACTAAAAAAATGTGTTCATGTTAGAGATAAAGCCAAGGCTACTAAAGTAATCATCACTATGGCAAAACTTAAGCCAAAAAAAGGTAAAAGGATCATTAGATTTGAGCAAAGAATCGAACTGTAGGACCAGAGCTGAAACCTTTGCTATCATTAGAAGTAAATCCACCGTCATTCTCGAATTTAGGGCGCTTGGCCTCGACGTTGTTGAAGAGATGAGCAGCAAATGAAATGCTTTAGTACATCATCTTATATATTCAATTCTGAAGAATAGTTTTATTCAAGATGTTGATGCATAAGGAGTCCAAAAAGAAGATGAAGATCTTTTGCTAAGGTAATGTTCTGATATTCCTAAAGATCCAAGCATTCTCATTGAGAAGGTAGATGGTAAACAATTGTTCAGTGGTTTAAGTAATTGGCCAATTCACTCTACAAGAACAGAACCACAACTTGGTATAAGAAAAGCTTTACAAGAAATTAACTTGAAGCTTGATCACAATGGTTGCTGATATATGCTACTCTCTCGAAACAGTTGATAAGCTGCTTTTGGTTTATTGAGAAGTTTATTCCCAACGAGTCTTATCTTTAGTTTCATCTAAGTTTCATTTGTTTCTTTTACCAACTTTGATTTTCAATCAGACTCTCTAGAATTACATTTTGCATAACAATTATTTTTCTTTTCCTTTTATAACTAAAATTTACTTTAAATTAAAGGGTTTAGTTCACGAAAGTGTATCCAACTTGTCATGAAAAGTTATTGTATGTATTGTACTTAGAAAATTACCTTTTAGCGTATCAAAGTTTAAGAAATGGTTAATGTATGTATCCAACTTTATCAAAACCTACCATTAATGTATCAAACTTGTCACGAAAGTGTATCCAACTTATCACGAAATACATTAAATGGTAGGTTTTGATAGTTTGATACGCTAAATGGTAAAAATGGAAGTTCGGTACATACAATAACTTTTGGTGACAAGTTGGATACACTTTGGTGTACTTGTCCCTAAATTAAATGGCACTCGAGTGTTGTATACAGAGATTTATTGAAGTAATTAAATCTATAATGTTTTTCTTCAAGTAGATACAATGTTATTATTACATGTTGATTATATAGATTCAAGGATCTTATACATAAGGCATGACATTTTTGAATTCTTTGTGTGGTCTTGCATGCCCATATATACCAGGAAAAAGGGTGTATGACATTGTAATTATTCCTATTCTTTATTAATAGCTCATGAATTGGATTTGTTAAGTCAACAAAGTATTTGTGGCAGGATTGGAGGTAGGAATGGCAGCAGGCCAGTTTCAGGTACGCAATTACTACTACTTCACTATAAACTTGAACATTACTCATGTTTCTAATTTTTTATTGTTTCTATATTTTATAAAACATAAGCCATAAAAGGTTCATACATATGCACTGGTTGGTATACAGTCAAAATTGAATGGTTAATGTAAGTAGACTTCTAATTTAAACATCTTGGGGCCTTGATGAATTCGTATGTGGCCAAAGTAGCAACTTTTTTGGACATGTTTAACCGTGCACCTCCTTTTTTGGAGCTTTTGTATGGCTATTTAAACATTCATATAGAAATGAGAAACAATGCCTACTTTGAAACAATTATTTATTCAAGATGCTATAAAACAAACAATTTAACCTGCTACAAACAATTACCTATGCAAGATCCTCTATGTGAGTCGGTCATATTAGGAGTTAGTAGTCAAATGGTTGGTTACTGACCATAAGCTAGCTGAATAGCTTGATTTAGAAGCTGGTGGTTTACACGGAGTTTATTACATGTGAATAGAAGAGATCACAAACAAAAAAGGAAAAGAAATCATAAACAAAACAAAAGAATGGCTTATATATGTTAACATGTTTACTACTGCATGTACAGGTCAAGGACAAGGGGAAAGTAGTGTTTGGTGAGATGGGAAGATGTAACTGCTCTATGTGTACGGGTAATTAAATAATTAATGTTTTCTTTCTCTTCTTCTTTGTAGTAGTAGTATAGTATGTGGTGTGAAATTGTTGAAATATGAGTGAGTGACATGTGTTATTGCAGCTGGAGCCAGAGTTTCAGACACCCATGTCGGAAGTGGCTCAGGCATTGGTTCGACTGGTGCAGAGGGCAAACATGAGCAAGGGAATTGTTGGTATCGAACAAGGTTCGTCTTTGCGCTTAACCGTGATTCTTTGGAATAATTTTTTTTTTGTCTTATTCTTGGAAATTGGTTTGTTTAAATAATTTGATACAAAAAACAATAGACATTTGGAAGCTTGTTAGTGAAACGGAGGTGGTCCAATTTTTTTATTTTTTGTATTTTAATATATAAAACTCAGGAAAATTGCATTTTGGTATGATTGAAATTGGAGTGTTGGGTAAAAATGAAGGTATGTATTGTAGTCCCAATTATTTTTATTTTTTTGTGTCTAACTGTTAACTAGAAAGTTAGTTCTCACTAAAAACCATACATTTGGTGTTCATCATTCATACATGTTTGTGGACTATCCATAGTTGTTTGTAAGGAAACTGTTAGAAGTGGTATGATTTTGTAAATTTGTAATTTTGATTTGCAGTCTTTATAAGCTTGAGGTGATTAGTTTAACCATACGAACCATACATTAAAGAACTTGCTCTGTATACTCTTTTTTTCATTTCTATCACAGATTGATTAATGAGCACACTCTGGTTGAGAACTCAGTGAAGTCTTCTGCATTCCATGCACATGTGACAAACTGGATTGGTTTTTCAGATAAAGAAACAGGGACTTCATCGTCAAATCATGAAGAGCCATTTATGTGGTTGGATAAGCGTTTGCTTTGTGGTATTGCTTCCACATGTGAACTCACACCGGAGTTCTTCAAGAAAGGTATGCATTCGTTTTCATCATCGGAATCTGGAAATTATGCTTTTCTTTTGTTTAGGTGGCATTGATGTATTATATAATTGTCACAAACTCTTCTGTTGTTTATATTATAGAAGATTGTGTGGAAGCATTGGATACATTGCACAAACCGCATGGACTCAAAATGGGACGATCCAAGAGAACATGTTGTTTAGTTTGCCAATGGATAAGGAAGTAAACAACTATCGCTTGGATAAAGATTTGGAAATGATGGAATTCAGGGATCAAACTGATATTGGAGAGCGTGGGATTAACCTTAGCGGTGGCCAGAAGCAAAGGATCCAACTTGCAAGAGCTATTTATCAAGATTGTGACACGTATCTTCTTGGTGATGCGTGTATCGTTAGATTTTAATACTTTTGTAAAGGCAAGTACGTGCACTCCATTTTGTGAATGATATGTAAGCATGATATATAAGCATATGTTTCCAACTATAACCTTATATTTTATAAGACTCGTGGGCACGGGCCGTCTAAGGACGGCCGAGAGCCTGCCTAGTAAAGTTATATAAGATCTCAAATCACATTATATGCCACTTACTCTATCAAATACACATGAAATTTAACATGGCACAGCAGGCTCTAGTTAACTCCTAGTTCTCACTCCATAAATGTAATTTGAAAAGGATAATGGCAGTTTACCAATATATATCTAACAACTTGACGGACTACATATGTATTTCCAACATTTTACCAACGCTTGGACTAACTTCCAAAATTTATCCAAAATTCAGTGGCCAGAGTTGAAAGAAATTAACTTTCTGTTAAAAACACTCGTGGCCAAATTGTAAAAACCAAAACTTCACTAAACAAATAGATTTAATTTCTCTCTCGGGTCGTCTTCTTGACCCGATTTCAACTTAGTTTGACCCGACTCCATAGAATCCAGCTAGGTTTTCACCAATTTCTTGCTAAAATCCACATGCACTGATAATTTTAAAGTCTTAATTTTTCGATCATTCGACTTACAACCATTATCTAACCATAAAAACATGTTTAATTTGTAGAATTGATTGCGATTTTACCTCTGGTTCTTGATTATATGTCAAGTCCTTGCTCTTTTCGAATGTGGATTTTTCTTGAAATTTCGAACAAATGGATTTATAGAAGGATTGAATACAATGAGACATCACATGATCAAACTCCATTGTTGTTGAATAATCCTTTTATTTGGTCTGGATTGCGTGCTTTGGGTTTTTTTCAATCTTCTCTAGAGTTTATACGCTTATCAGTCTTCACCTTTTCTGTTTCATTTTCGGTGCGAGGAAACTTGGCCAACGGGCCCAAGGCATGGTGAAGTCAAGCGAAGGCACGAGGATTCTCGGCCACGGTGTGAGGATTCTCGGCACGAGGATTCTCAGCCAAGACACCGTGAAACCAAGCCAAGGCGTGAGGATTCTCGGTCACGGTGGGCGGAAACTTGACCAAGGCACGGTGAAACCAAGCCAAGGTACTTTGCTATATTAGCAACATGTTATTATCTTCAATCTTAGAGTCGGTTAAGGGGTTTGATTACCTATTTTACCATAACTAAGACCATCTCCAACCTTGACACCAAATATTAAACAAAAAACACTAAATTAAGTGGGATCAGAGACACCAAATAAAATTTCAACTCCAACCATACACTAAAAAAATACCAAATTTGTGGACCCTACATTAAAATAATATATTTTACTTAGGTGGCGTTTGTTTTTTAAGTGGTGCTGAAATCTGAATCTGTTTTCACTTCTGATTTTTAAGTGGTGGTGCTGAAGACTGAATCTGAATCTTATAAGACTGTTTGTTTTTTTCTAAACTGTCAAACATCTGAATCTGATTTAAGGTACCGGCCACATTTAACCCGATCCTTTCACCGGTTCCCGATTCAACCGGTTTCTAAAACATTGATTCCAACATACAACCTTCATTTTCTTTTTTATACAAAACATATTCAACATACATGCATACAGCCTCCATGATCCACATCTTCTTTGAAAATTGAAGTCAAAGAACAAAATGGTTACAAATGTTTATATTTACACCCAAGTTATATTATTATGTATCAATGACATTGACACAGTGCAAACCATCTAAAGTATAGATGATTGAGCATGAACCAAAACAAAATTTGTATAGAGATCCTAGCTTCTCCCCTTTACCAAACCTGGTCCGAAATCTCGTAGCTCACCGAGAACATATCATCGAAAGCTTGGGGCTGTTTGTTTTATACAGCATAGTGTGATAAAGATAAAGAGCAGCCTCCATGGGAGCACTTAAACATGATTTGCATTTTGTTGTATCCTTGGTTCTCCATTGTGGTATGTTTGGTACTCCATTGTTACCTACTTGAATTCAGTCACCTCCACATCCTTCTTCAATGAAAAATGAAAAACCAATTTAACCAAATAGCATATCACAAAATCGATCTGTAGCAGACCACAATTAGACCAGAAAACATATAGATCTGTATACATACTTAGATCGATTTTAAACAAATAAACAAACCAAAAAATCGATCTGTATACCTGGAGATGGAGATCGAAAATAAAAAACAAAGAATAGGGATCGATTTGAGTAGAAAAACATGGATCTATTTCATAAGAGAAAGGGATCGATTTCAGAAGAGAAAGTGATCGATTTCAGAAGAGAAAGGAATCGATTTGAGCAAAAGAAAAAAGAATCAATTTTTGATTACTTGGAGATCGACGACGACCTTGATTTTTCAACGAGATGAGCAGATTGAATATCGATCTTCTTGAAGATCGATTAGGGCAGAACTTCGTGGGTAATGGAACTGATGGAGATTGTTCAATTTTGAGTTTAGATTTGAAGCTGCTAGAGTTTGAGTGGGGGATGAATCGAACCAGATGAGGGTTCTCATGGAGGTGAAAATATAAAAGAAGAAGGAGATGTTGGAGGGGACGATGTAGATGTAGAAGAAGAAGAAGAAGAAGAAGATGCTGGAGCCTGGAGGAAGAAGCGTGAGCACTGAATTGTAAAAAGTGGATAGGTTGCCACTTTTTCGCTTAGATGGAATTAGGTGTTAAGTGACACTGAATGAAATTAAAAAACAAACAAACTTATTTTGAAAACAACTGACCGAATCAGTGAGAAGTGGCAATTAAGTTCTGAAACTTAGAAAACAAACAGCCCCTTACTATTATCTATTTTAAATAACAATTATTATAATTTTATATTCATATAATAATATAATAATGCAGTTTAGTGGGACCCATAAAAAATGGTGTGTGAATTTTGACCTTCAAATTTGGAGGTCAAACCACTTTCTCTCTTTTCCAACACCATTATTTTTAGTGTTTGGAGTGTGGTTGGAGTGATATTTTGGTGTTATTGGTGTTTTTAGAGGACCATTGGAGTTGCTCTAAGGCCATCCTTTATGGTACCTGTCATACCCTTCACACCTGCTGCCACGTCAGCTTTCCACTACCTTACCAATTCCATACATTTCATCCACTATGGTACCAATTCCATACCCCTCTAAATTAATTGTTTAAAAAAATAAATAGAAAAAGAAAAGAGAGAGAGAAGAAAAAAGGACCGGTGTGGTTGGAGTGATATTTTGGTGTTATTGGTGTTTTTAGAGGATCATTGGAGTTGCTCTAAGGGGCGGTTTGTTTTTGTCTGAATGGAACCATTAAGAGGCAACCTCTTAATCGCTCAGAGGTGCATCTTGTTTGGTAATGAAAATTTAACTTCTGAATGGTGACAAGGGGCTCTGTACCATTTTGCATCTAGGGTAAAGGCGTATGATTCAGAGGCCTTCTTTTTCCACATATGTCCTTCTCACGATTTCTCATAACCTCCATGGATCCATGGCTTCTCGTCGCCTCCACCTTGCTATCAGCCTCCTCCCACGCTCCGGCGACATCTGTTCCACGATTTCCGGCGATATCTGAGATGCACATCTATGGATGAAATCAATATCGAAATTAGCTTCCAGATGTTGAAATCGGTCGGTGAAATCGCCTCCATCTTTCTGTAGTTTGGTGAATCGATTTTGTTTCATGAAATCGTCTTCATCTATCTAAAGTCGCCTCCATATCTCTGTAGTTTGGTGAATCAATTTTGTTTGGTGAATCGTCTTTTTGTAATTTGGTGAAATCGATTTTATTACAGATGGGTTTTTCAATCAATGGGTTTTCCAAAATTGTTGTTAATTGGATATAAATTTGCTGCTTCAATATACCCCCAATCAATGGGTTTTCCAAAATTGTTGTTGTTTTAAACTATAGGCATATACCTTGAAGCTTTTTTCATCAATCGTTGTTTTTTTCTCAATCAATGAATGTTTCCATATTAATCGTTGTTTCCAAATCAATTGCCAAAATTCATGGATTTTTCCCAAATCAATGGGTTTTCCAAACTATTGCTCTTTCGAGATTCGTACATGCAGGGAAGGTTTTTTACATCGATGACTTTTTCCAAATCAATTGGTTTCCAAGATTGCTGTTGTTTCAAAATTTTTAAAATATTGCTGGTTGGTATTGTTATTTAAAAGGGGTAAAATAGTCATTTGTTATTATTCAGAACAGTTAACAAACAATCATATTTATTTCATTTTGCACTATATCATACAGAGCATCTCAACCATTCTACACTATACCATTTAGCAACTACCAAACAACCCTAAATTCTTTGTCCATATAAAAAGTACATATGAGGCCAATTTTTTAATCTTATAATGGGCTAGGCTCCACTTGATTTACAAAATTGGTTTCCAGAATATAAATTAAAAGGGGCTTAATGGATAAATCAGGTAAAATGACTTATTGGGCTTAACAAGCAAAATGGCTTATTCGCGCATACGTTTATATGATTCACTTAGGATTTAATGACTTATACGGAGTTCGAGCCTTCCTGTGAACATGCCTGGGAACATTTAAGTAGGGCCATATTTAGCCCTTAAAATTGTAACACCCCAAAACTCAAAACATTCATCATTGACTGAAAGTAACCAAGTTCTTACAAAATAGCGGAAGCTTGTCCAAACCAACATTTAAATCTATCAAAAGTTTGAAACTTTAACCCATAGGTCTTACCAACAAAACAAAAGTGTAAGAGTTTGCGGAAAATAATCAATGTTTACATATCAAAACATAAAAGAGCTTAAAGTTTTCACATAACACTTTCTCCAAAAACCTCTTGACTGAACTGCCACCACGGAGCCTCATACGGTATCTTTCTCTTTTCCCTTCCGGGACGTACCTGGAACTAAAAAGGATAAACAACAACGGAGTAAGCATAAAGCTTAGTGAGCACACACTTAACCACTTACCATCATGCACACACAATCACAAGTACATAGCAACTACATACATGTAAGTCTCCAATCTTCCTTACGGCTCAATACCATCAAGGAAGGATAAACGACACTGGTACCAGGCCTCTGCAAATTCCCTAGGGGTATCACTACCACCATAGGTACTCTCCTAAGTCCCCGAAGGAACACATCTCATAATAATTCCCTAGGGGTATTACTACCACCATAGGTACTCTGCCATGTCCCCGAAGGAACGCATACACATAATCACACATGCAATCGTAACCATACATACATAACAACAAGAGTTAAGTGAAGTACTCACCTGTCAAGATGCTAGCAATTCATACACTTCACAAGCTAACACAATCACTTCGAACCACCTAACCAATCACAAATACATAACACATCAAACATAGCCCAAAAGGACCACTCGATACTCCATACCGAAACACTAGTCTTAGCCATAGCTAGACTAGTCTAATTGCCCTTAAAATCTACCCAAAGTCATCTCATAACATCCCTGTGAGTCCGATAATCGACAAGAATGCAATGTAATGGATCAAGCAATCAAATATGTAAGAAATATGAAGAACACGACAATACGACAAAGCATATAACTAAAGTTGTTAGTTGCAAGAACATTTAATAACGTTAACTATCGACCCCTATATATAGAGCCGAAGTTACAAAATAGCCCCTAGAGTCTATGACTCTTCTAAGAGGCGCACAAAAGTATTGTTTTAAAACTATCTATTACATAATATCAAAAGACGCCCCTGACTTCTTTACAAACGGACCAGTCAGGTTCTAACAATCTCCCCCTTTTGGGAAGAAGTCAGAAAGGCGGCGGATACTTCAAAGCTGGTTCCCACTGCGAGAGCTGCAGGTACTCGTCCCATTCGCGGATCGATCTTGTACGGAGCTCCATCGCAGTTTCCACTCTTCTCAGCATCAGTCTTTCTTTAAGCTTCACCTCGATCAGATTCAGGGCCTCCTTCAGCTTTCTCTTCCACTGAGTCCCCTTGTACATAGGCATGTTCTCCTCCATCAGACGACGCTTCATCCCATTGTAAACATACAGCAGAGTGCCGTCACAGAAGCTAGACAGCTCACTGAAGCGCATGAATCTCCTCTGGTTCTTCCTGAAGGTGATGTACACAACACCATGCTCTGGGAGTTTCGTTGGGAAGTAGGGCATGTATTGGTCCAGTAGATTTGCCTCCAGGTTGGGACGGAGAAGATTTACCTTCTGTTGCTTGCTCTCGATCGCCATCTGATAGTCTGTGAGATGCGCGAGGTTGATAGAGTGACGTACATATCTCTTGAGGACTTCCAGACCGTCTCTGAAGTAGCCTGGTTTCAGAATCGGGCCCTAAAGGTGTCTGATCAAAGTGAGAAGATCATCGAGATCTATGCTGTCCAGATCGGCTTCAGTGAACATGAAGTCTCGGAGTTCTCCGTCAGGCTTGCCTGGGTTGTACATACGGACATGGAACTCAAGGAATAACTGGTGTCCAAATTTGTAAGGTCGGACATCAGTTACCTTGGTAAATCTGAGCTTCCGTCTGATCTGCCCATGCTCGCTCCAGCTGAGCTTCCTCTGGTAGATGTACGCGGTACGGCGACGACGCTTCTTGACATGAGATAGGCCGAAGAAGACCTTCTTGGACCACGAGAAGAGGCTTTCCTGTTGGAAAATCCGTGTGAAGGATTCCTCCAGGAAGGGCCTGAAAATGACGGTGTGGTTCCAACCCAGTCTGATCGGTTGTTGACCTGTGAAAGCTTCTGGCGTCTGTACCGTGGGAAGAAAGGTGTCGTACTCCGTATCAGAGACAACGTCATCTGATCTCTTCCAAAACCGAAGGCTCTGGGCATGCTGGTTCAGGATCTTCCTTCCCTCGTCAGAGATACGAAGGTCGGAAGGATCCAACGGCGCGGTGTTTGGATCGATCAGGTCAATGGCAGGAGTTACCTTCTCGTGAGGAAACTGGACGGTCGTACCCACGGGGATAGCCTCATATCTCCAGTTCACTGCCTCTGCCGGGATCTCTTCATCGGAATCGTCGTTCACAGGATCTGCCGGATCTGCAATATCGGCAGGCTGATCTGCAGGTGGAGTGGTATCAACTGGTATGTCATCGGCGGCGATTCCGGAGCCGGAGGGAAGGTCTAGGCGAGCCCTCTTGGACGGACCCTCCCCCTCATGAGGATTGGCGGCGTCGTCCGGATCATCATGCCCGCGTTTGGAGGGTTGAGCCTGAGACCTGCAAGTTGCCTCAAGCTCGCGGATCCTCCGTAAGGCAATCTCTAGCTGCATATCCCTCGTGGCTACCAGCTGCTTGTACTGATCCACCTGTCTCTGAAGGGCATCGTTCTGAGTGGTGAGCTGAGCGATGACAATCTGGTGCTCGGCTTCAGAGACAAAGCCGGGAATCTCCTCAGCTATAGGTGGTGGTTGGAGACGGAGGACGGGAGTAGGAGAGCGGCTCGAATCGCCGAAAGACGGGCGCTCCCCTTCCTGGAACTTGCCTTTGATAAGGCGTCTGGCTTCGTCCAGTTCCTTCTGACGGTCCTCGTCGGCTTTCCGCAGGGCCTCGATCTCGGCACGACGGGCTTGGTCTTCCTGTTCCTTGACGGCTAAGGCCTTTTCAATAGCCTCTAGACGTCTGTCTTTCGCCGCGTCGGCCTTCTCTATGGCTTCCAACCTGCTTTGGACAGCTTTAAGGATGCCGTCCGAATCCCTGGGTTCCAAACTCGAGAGGGTCAACACCGGTTCATTTGCGAAACCGGTGGACAGGGAAAGCCCCGCAAAGGTGCTCCCTTGGCCCGCGCTGACGACTGGTGTAGCGTCTAGTGCAGCGGGGCCTCGAGTGGAAGTCGCCAGATGTGAATCTAGGGGCTCTAAGACTCGATGTGGTGCGAAAGAAAGCGAGTGCTGGGGATGAGCATCTCTAGATTCAACACCGATCAACTCCGAATGAGTGAAAGGTGGAATAGGTGGTATAGCCCCGTGATCTGATGAAACGACCACCTGTTGGGAGGTGGTCGAGTGGATGGCTTGGGTGTGCATTTGCGTTGGTTGGCTGCCAACGACTTGACTACTCGGCATTGGCCGAGTAGGATCTGTGTGGGATGCCTGTGTGGAGGATAGACTCATGGATGGATGGGTTCCGATTTCTGGCTGCCTAGGGTGGGCCACTTCTACTTCGGCCTCTTGTCGGGTGTCTACCAACTCTACATCCTGTTGGGCCTCTTCTTCTTCGGCCTCTTGATGTACAGGACCCTGGCTCTCTCCCTCGAAACCTTCACTACCCGCACCGATCTTCATCCAAGACTCGCTCTCAGCCTGATCGGCAGCCTCGGTGTTCAACGTTCGCTCTTCCGTCCCGGAGTAATCAAGTAATTGGACGGAGTCGCTAGCGTTGATGGAGGAAGTGGAGACGTCGTCGTCTAAGGCCTTGCCTTTACCTTTTCCTTTTCCCTGTCCTTTTCCTTTGCCCTTACCCAGTCCCTCTGCCGGGCGTTCCTCTGGATCGGAATCTGGTGGCGCCGTGTCCGACGAGCCGCTGGAAGGATCACCAGAAGGATCCGTCGGAAGTCTAGAGGTGGTGGCCTGAGGGGGCGGTGAAGTATGGGCTGGTTCTTCTTCTTCTGGGGAAGCAGCAGTGACCTCTTTTGGAGATCCAGGAGGTGTAGGTCCAGTGACATCTCTAGGAGTAGAGGGTTCCTGGTCTTCTGGGGACTCGGGCACAGTCGGGAGCCCTGGAAGTCTCGTCGTGGAACGGCGCTGTGGAACGTACTCCTTTACTCGTGGAGTCGGCAACTGTGGATCATCGTTCATTCGTTGGCGAATGCGACTGAGCCTTTCTTCTCGAGTCTTTGGAAGATCGGAAGATGTAGAAGCTTCGTGAGCGGTCATGGATCTGCGGATGATACTACCCAGGTTTTCCCTCACGTCAACTCTCATCACACTTCCCGAGCCAGAGGCCCCCCCAGTGGGACCCCGGGTCCTCGGACGTAAGGCCCGAGGACTAGAAGGGACGGGTTGCGCACCCTGGGCAGGACCTTCCGGTTCTGGATGGTCCATAGGTGCGACTCCTAGACCTAAGCGATTCCTATACCTAATGACGCTCGGTGCTCGCTGGTTCAGGCCGTTGAGGACGTGATCATGAATCTGCATCTCGTACTGTCCTTCGGTGTAGTCACGCTTGGCTATCCAGCTGATCTTCTTCGGTTTGATGATAGAATGACCGGAGCGGCGTGGAATGTCCGGATTGCGTTCCATATGGTCACGGATGATGAGACCATAGAACCGCAACCACGGAATGGAGTGATGTCTGGTGCGCTCCCTGATCGTCAGATCCTTGGTGATGTCGAGCCATAACTGGGCGGCGATGTCGATGTGGCGTCCGTAGGCTACGGAATGAAAGATATGCCAGAAGGACGTCGTTGCTTTGTCCAACCCTTTCGTCTTCGAGGACAGACACCTGTTCATCAGGTTGTATAGTTGAGCCCAGATTGGTGGTAGATCGCTCGTGGTGATCTGAGACACGCCGTTCACATCCTTGGTGACCCGAGAGCTAGAAGTTCGCTCAACAGAATGGGCCCCGATACCAGCTCGTCGAACTGCTGGTGGCCGCCATCAGTAGCGGCAGGGAGGCGAAGGATTCGGCGGATGTCCTCCATAGTGATTACCAGTTCGGTGTTATCCACTCGACCAATTATCGAGAAGACTCCGAACCTGGTGTCCAGAACAGCTGTCTTCCAAAACTGCTGCAGATAAATGCCCGGCACATCTGCAGTGGCCGTCATGGCGTAGAGGAGGGGATGAGCTCGTAGGATCTCTCGTACGATCGTGTGTTGCATCCGGACAGTGGAGAGGATCACATACTCGTTGTTCTGAAGTATGTGAACCATGTCCGTTGGCTCAATCAGAGCTCGATCAGCTTCTGGATCAATGGGGGAAGAAGGGTGTTCTCTCTGGTTTGCCATTTCTGACATAGACAGATAATAATTTTAAGAGATAGTCCCTCCTTAACACGAATTATGTGTTCTGACAAAAATTCGGCAGAGTTTCGACTAGTCGCGAGTCAGTTTATCGAAGATTCCCGAGGGAATCTTTAAAACTGAGTCGAACGAGTAAAATGGATTCCCGCGAAACTCATGTCGAGATTTTAACAAAACCCGAAACAGGACTCGAAGCCACAGATTCAGGACCGGCTTAGAACTCGAATCGGTCTACGGACAAATCCCGTAAGGTGATTTGTTAAGAACGATTCTCGTATAAAGCCTAGTCCCGAATCGGGGGTATGAGTCCCGAATCGGGGGTTTCAAACAACACATAAACAAACAACATTAAAGTCCCGAATCGGGACATGAGGTATAAAAGTGAAAGTCCCGAATCGGGGGTTTACTTAGTTAATCTATAGATATAATTCTAAGTCTCGAATCGGGAAATTGTAATACAGGAGTCCCGAATCGGGAGATTGAATTATGTAACACTAATGTCCCGAATCGGGAAAATCGAAATCCCCGAATCGGGAAACCTAAAGTCCCGATACATGAACACCTAAATGTCCCGCATCAAGAACACGAAGAGTCCCGATTCGGGACTCTTCCGAACCAGACGCGACTGTTGGTTTTTCGAGACTCAAAATCGATCCAAAACGATTCAAATCAATCCTAAACTAGTTCTATGAAGTACATTACTGATTTAAACACGTTTAGACATAAGAATGGATCAATCTAACGTCCCGAAACTCGAATCCAAGGATCTTGGAGTCTCGGGTTTATCCAAAAAGTTTAGGCTTCAATCCGATCAATAAACGACGTTGTTTAGATGAATCTGAATACATTAAGTCGTTAGAAATCTTACCAGGAACGTAAAGAAGTAATCGGATCGACGAACGGATCGATAACGAACGCTCGGGGAAGCCGGGAAGTCGATGGATCGAACGGGGTGTTCTTCGTGTTCTTGATCGTCAGAGAAAACTGATAAGTGGTTTTGAAATTTGAAAGTGATAACTGAATTCAGTTATCAATTCCCGCTTTTATATGTTTTGATAACTTATCAGGTTTTTTGAAAATTTTATCTGATAACTGCTCTCACAGATCACGACTATCACGAAATGACCGAATGAACCCCGAACAAAAGTTTTGAAAGGAATTCAAAACTTCCCCTGAACTTGTGGTTTTCAAAAGTTTGCAAAAGCGGTCCCTGAACATTGAAGTTTTGGAGACTGGCAGAACTGGTCCCTGAACTAGTCAGAATCAGAACCGGTCACTTCTAGTCCCCTAACTTAACACGTTCATAGATTTTACAAGTTCAGCCCCTTTACGTTTATTGAAACGACTAACCTGGAAGTTCCGAGTTCGGATTAATCACCGAGTCTGACACGAATGGTCAGAAATCTTATTTTGAATCCCGGGTCCTGAACTAAAGTATTCAGAAACCGTACGTCGGTTCTACAACCTGCAAGAAAAATTAGGAATGGTATCCAATGCAGATTGGATCCGACAGATTTAGATTTAAACAACATAAAAATGCTCCCCCTTGATATATGCGACACAGGAGCTCCCCTTACACACATGTATAAGTTTAAGTGACTGGCTCCCCCTAGAAATCTGCCGGGGGATCTAGCATGCCCAGTTTACTAAGTAAATAGTAATGGCGCTTCTCGTCAAAAGCTTTAGTGAACAGATCAGCTATCTGACGTTCACTTTCAACGAAAAACAGTTCAACGTTACCTTTCTCGACGTGATCTTTGATGAAGTGATATCGGATATCGATATGCTTCGTCCGAGAGTGTTGAACTGGATTTGCCGCAATCTGTATGGCACTGCTAGAATCACAGTAGATTGGAATCCGATGCATGGTGTAGCCATAGTCCGCCAGCTGAATTTTCATCCAAAGAACCTGTGAACAGCAACACGCTGCAGCGACATATTCTGCCTCAGCTGTTGAAAGGGATACACAGTTCTGTTTTCTTGAGGACCAACTCACTAACTTGTCCCCTAGAAACTGGCAGGCTCCTGACGTGCTCTTCCTGTTTAACTTACAGCCTGCATGATCTGAATCTGTAAAAGCTGTTAGTTCAAAACCAGAATCCTTAGGGTACCAAAGGCCAAAATTAGGTGTGCCCTTCAGGTACTTAAGGATTCTCTTGACAGCCCCGAGATGTGACTCTCGAGGGTCGCACTGAAAACGAGCACAGACACATGTGGCAAACATGATGTCGGGTCTACTTGCCGTGAGATAAAGCAGAGAACCAATGATCGCACGATAAACTTTTTGGTCAACCGGATTACCAGACGTATCTGCATCCAGTTGGAAAGACGTGGACATTGGAGTTGAAGCAGACTTAGGTCCAGTAAAGTCAAAGCGTTTTAAAATGTCAAGAGTATATTTGGACTGGTTTATAAAAATCCCTTGTGGGGTTTGACGGACCTGTAGTCCCAAGAAAAACGTAAGTTCGCCCATCATACTCATTTGAAATCTGGACTTCATTATCTGCTCAAACTCGGTGCATGACTCAGGGTTTGTAGATGCAAAGATGATATCATCCACATATATCTGTACTACAGTCAAGTGATTACCTGACCTTCGAAGAAACAGGGTAGGATCGACAGTACCCTTTTTGTATCCGGATTCAAGCAAGTAAATGGTAAGAGTTTCATACCAGGCACGAGGTGCTTGTTTCAATCCGTAAAGTGCTTTGTCGAGCACGTAAACGTGTTCCGGGTACTTGGGATCAACAAATCCCTCAGGTTGCTCAACATATACGACTTCTTGAAGTTCTCCGTTCAGGAACGCACACTTGACGTCCATCTGGAAGACCTTCATGTTCTTGTGAGCTGCATACGCGAGAAAAATCCTGATGGCCTCGATTCTAGCCACCGGAGCGAATGTCTCGTCGTAGTCGATGCCTTCCTGTTGACGGTATCCCTTGGCGACCAGACGAGCTTTATTACGGATAATAAGATCGTTTTCATCTTTCTTGTTGCGGAAGATCCACCTCAAGTCAATGATTCTGATTTTTCTTGGTCTTTCTACAAGGCGCCAGACTCTGTTTCTCTCGAATTCGGCAAGCTCATCCTGCATGGCCCTTACCCAGTCAGGATCAGTAAGAGCGTCCTGGGTATTGGTTGGTTCAAATTTACTCAGGAAGCCGCCAAAGAGGATCAGGTTTTCATCATTCTTTGAAGAGCGAGTTGTCACTGGAGCAGATGGACTACCGATGATGTTGGAAGTGGAATGGCTTCTGGTCCATTTTCTGGAATGGGGAATAGGATCGTATTCCATGTTGTTTCTTGAGTCATTCTCATCCCGAATGGCAGAGGAGAGAAGACTAGCATCCGTATCAGTATTCAACACAGTCTCCGGACGAGGTTCACGAACAACTTCAGCATACGTTCTTGATGGAGAAGGTGGCGGAACAACTTCAGGAATTGGTGCAAGAGCAGTGGACACTGTCTGTTCTCGGACCGCTTCGACTGCAGTTTCAGGAGAGGGTTGTGTTGAAGAGAGCTGAGAGGGGGAGAGAACAGTTTCCTCAATCAAGGTGTTAGTAGAGGATTCTGTTTCTGTGATTGGGTTAAGTACAGACACCGGTTCTACAGAGTCAGAAGAGGTTTCTCCTACAGCGGTAGAACAGGATGTGCTCTCATTCACGAATGCATCTGCGGATATGGTTGTTGATGAAGGAATGGAATGATTAGCAGGAGCAGGAACAATGATTGGACCAACGAGGGTCGTTAGATCAAATTCTGCTAAGTCAGCAAAATCAATTCCAAGCGAGTTAGTAGGAACAGTTGTGCTCGGTGGTGAAACAGTGTGCAATTCAGGGAAGACAGAACTATCTGAACTAGGGCTGGCACTAGAATACATCTCAGTCTCAGAGAAGTCAACGTACCGACTCTCAAAGATGGATCGGGTCCGTTTGTTGTATACACGGTAAGTCGCTGAGTTATGAGAGTATCCAATAAAGATAGACTCATCCGACTTAGCGTCAAACTTTCCCAGATCATCTCTGTTGTTCAGAAGATAGCATACACAACCGAAAACTCTAAAGAATCTAATATTCGGCTTACGCTTGTTGACCATTTCGTACGCGGTTTTACCAGTCCGCTTAACGATTAGGGTCCGGTTCTGAGTGTAACAGGCAGTTGATACAGCTTCAGCCCACAGGGATAGAGGTACACCAGAATGTGCTATCATGGATCTTGCAGCTTCGACCAACGTACGATTCTTCCTTTCTACGACTCCGTTTTGCTGGGGAGTACGTACAGCAGAGAAGTTGTGAGAGATGCCCACTTCTTCAAGGAAAGACTGGAGTTTCGCGTTTCGAAACTCTGTACCGTTGTCGCTTCTCAGTTTCTTCACCTGACGACCCAAGAGGACTTGGATACGTTTGATGAAGGCGATGATTAGATCAGCAGCGTCAGATTTGGCTCTAAGGAACTCGAGCCATGTGTACCGAGAGTACTCATCGACAAGTACAAGCATGTATTTCTTGCGTGCAAGACTTTCGACTCTCATCGGTCCACAGAGATCCATATGCAGCATGTCAAGGGGATGGTGACAGTTTGTCTCCATCCTTGGAGGATGCGAACTCTTCTTCATTTTCCCTTTCTCACAGGCTGAGCATAGGGTGTCTTTAGAAAGTCGCGTTTCCGGTAGACCATTGACAAGGTGTTTAGATACGAGCTTGTTCATATCCCTGAAGTTCTGATGAGACAGACGCTGATGCCACAGCCAACTTTCTTCCTTAGTTGCTTTTGCGAGAAATACCACCGTTTCCAGTTGTTGAGGAACAGCATAAAACATTGTGGTATATAGGTGACCGTTCCTTCGAGCGCGAAGAATCACGTTCCCATCCTCGTCTTCAATATTGCTCCCGAGAATAAATGTCTTCACAAGATATCCTCCATCACAGAATTGGCTAGAACTGAGTAGGTTAAAAGGCAGTCCTTCAACATAGCGCACATTCTTGATGACGTGTTCTCCATTCGTCATGCTTCCATATCCTATGATCGGTAGACGTCTCTTGTCTACAAGCTTAACAAAGCCTTCAGCTCTAACGACGTAGTCGAAGAGGATGTTGCGCTGCCCAGTCACATGCCTGAAGGCTCCAGAATCAAAGTACCACATGTGACTGCCCTGCAATGCGCAAGATCAAATTTGTTTAGGAACCCATTGCCACATGGGTGTCCTACCGTTAGAAACAGATAAAGCAACCGGTGAAGTGTCCTTTTCAGATTTCTCCTTAGGCTTAGGAGACTTCACAGGAGGCAAAGCATTTGGCTTTGTCATTTTCTCTTTTCTTTCCCGGTGAGGACTACCTGACTTACTATAAGCATTTGCATTACCAGGCATATCAACACGCATGTAATTATCAAACAAAGAACATATATGATTTTTGAAAGCTGTAAGATTATCAGAATTCGCTGAGCGATTAATGTGTACAGACTTTGATTTTATGTTTGAATTACAACTAGGTGGGTTGTAGCCAAGACCAGAATGATCATGACCACCCCATTTAGGGAAAGCATTAAAAGAGTTCTTCTTCTTCCGATATCTCCTTCTTCGTGGCTTCACATTCGCAGTTCCATCACCTGTCCTCGCATCTGCATGAAAAGCAAGTTGTGAGTTGGGTGACGGCTTAACTAGAATGGATTGACCACCTTTGAAATTTGCGGTGGTTTGATAAACTGATTTTAACATTTTCAAAGGTTCTTTAGGTTTGGAGTTCTCACCCACAACAAATGAACTGGAATGAAAGTCTAGTCCCTTAATGGGCTTTACCAAGCTCCTTGTATCAGTAGATTTTGAATTCCATGTCCGTGTTACTGTGGGTGTGTGTGGCTTAACTGACTTCCCTTTGTCAGTACCAACACCTTTTGCACCTCCAGTGTTTATCACAGACACTGATGCAAGTGGCTCAGGAGAACAGATTTGCTTTATAGCAGGTGCCTTTGGCAAAACAGGTTTTCTTGGTATATAACCTGAAGGAGGATCATCAGCGTCCAAAAACACCTTTACATCATACACAACATTAGGATCTAGTACTAGTTTAGGTTTGGTTGATCTAAAGTCTGGTGTGATTGGTGAATTGCATGTGCACGAATCCCAAGAGTCAGATTCTTCTAAGAAGGACACCCGACTTTTCAACTGATTGATTTGACAACATTGATTCGCGAAAGTTTGACCAAACATCAGTTCCTTTTCATAAAAGAAGTCCTTTTCCATTGTGTGATTAATAAATTGGACGACTAGTTGTGTTTGGAGATCCGCAAATTTGTTTTTAAACCTTGAGCAAGAAAACTCTGCGATCTCACATTGGGTTGACATATTAATCCTTTTCGGCATTTGCCTCATGATAACTATGTTCCAATGATTTAATATGGCTGTCCTTTTCAGAAAGAATTGACGCAAAGTTCTTTAACTTATGGCGACAGGCATCAAGTTCTACAGCTTTGGACCTAAGATGGAACAATTCCTTCTCTACACACACTGGGGCAGGAGGCTGAGTTGCGGAAACATCCAAAGGTTGGATAACATCAGCGTCCTCGGATGTATCTATCTCCCTAGTGTCATAGCTAAAGTTTAAGTCCTCATAGTTGATGGGTGGCATTGCTACCTTAGGTGTCCTAGCTTTGATGCCTTCCCAGCTAGTGAAAATATTCTCTGGATTACTAGCAGGGGTAAAGATGGGACCCTTAGCAACAGGACTGGAAGGTGGACTACTGGTTGAACTATTGGCAGGACTGGTGGTAAAAGATACGGCTTTTCCATCTATTATTTCAGTAAAGGTCACAGTCTGCATCACATAGTTGTCATTGTCTTGTCCTTTGACTGACCTAGGTTCAGGTTTGGAAGCACTCATACTGTCAAAGTTGTATAGATGTGCAGGTGCTTTTTCAAGAATGCTTTTCTCTGAATGTCCCAACCCAGGTTTGGCTTGGTAAAAGGGATGTTGAGTGGTTTGCCTGGTAAGCAGACTCAAGGTATGTTCAGATTGTCCTCTCTTTAAATTATTTTCCTCAAGCTCTTCGATTTTTACAAATAATTTTGTTCTTTCCAAGGAAAGAAGGTGAAACTTGAGCTTGAGTTCTTCACGACTACTTTCAATTTCGTCGTGAGATCTTTGAAGATCAAGGAGCTTGTTTTCGAGGATAGATTCTCTAATCCCAGACTCAAGTTCCATTCTGTTAAAGTTCTCGGCGAGGTCCTCTAAACTACTTTTATAAACAGCACTCTCTATTCTGAATCTCGTGACGAGAGCTTTTTCCATTTGGAGTTGGCTCTCAAGTCTTAGAGTTTCAGACATAGACAGTTCATCAGGTATTGACAATAATGGACAAGAATGTACCTCAGATTCTTCATCAGTAGAGTCGTTTGGGGAACCAGATATACATGGTTCCTCAAAGTCAGCCATGAGGCAGTGTCCTTGTACGGCTGATGGGCCTTCATCATCTGAGTCTTCTGGTTCCATGATCCAGTCTTCCTCATCAGCTAACAGCACCTTGCCTTGCTCTTTCTTCTTCATCACGGCAGCCTTTTTCTCAAAGTAAGCAGAGTCTTTGAGCTTCTTTTTGCAATCCGATGCATAGTGACCCGGGTCACCACAGTTGTAGCAGGTGGGAACCCGAGCGGGGTTTCTGTTTTGATTGGCTGCTGGAGGAGCTTCTAGAGCTGGGAGTTTGTTCTGTTGTGGAGGTTCGGTTCCACCGGTGTTGTTGTGCTGACGACCATCATCATTTGTTTTCTGGTTCTGGTTGTTGTAGTTAGAACCAGATTGGTCGTTCCACCTTTGATTGTAACCACCTCTTTGATAACCTCTGTTACCGTGATAGTTGTTGGAGTTGTACTCCTGATCCCTTTGCTGTTGCTGGTTGTTGTTGTTGTAGCTTTGTCTTTGATCTTGATAAGATCCTTGATTGTTGTACCCAGACCTATCACGTTGTTGATAGTTGTTTGTTCTTCCTTGATCGTTTCTTTGGAAGCTTTCTCTTGACTGGTACCCTCCTTGGCTAGACTGACCTCCCACAAACTGAGGTCCTTGTCTGAATCTGTTGAAGCGTTGGGGATTTCCCCGGAATTTAGCCATCAAGGCGAATGAGTTCTCCAGCTGAAACATCTCCTCTTCGGTAAGTCCATCATCAAGAACTACTGGTTCTTCAACGGTGTAGTTTTCATGAGAGGACGATCCTCTATTTGACAATAAAGCCAAGGTAGGAGGATCAATTGTCTTATCAGTTTTACCGAATAAGGTTTCTTCATGAGGTAGCATCATGCTATACAGATCATGAAGTCCAAGCTGGCCAAGATTCTGGCTTACTTGGATGCTGATTGTGACGGATTGCCAGAGTTTGTTCAGTCTTTTGAGGAATTTTACATTCACCTCGTACTTGTTCTTCTCCAAGCCAAGTCTCCGCAGATCGTTTACACAGATGTTTAAACGATTGTAGGTTTCAGTCAGCGTCTCTCCCTCGCGAGCACAGAAGCTTTCGTACGCGTTCATAGCGTTCTCCTTTTGGCCTTCTAGTGCCTTGTCACCACCCTGCATTTGCTGTTCAATGCCCAGCCACATTGCTCTGGCGTCTTTACAGCTGTCAACCCTCGCGAACATGTCATTAGGTAGAGCCATAGTGAGTAACGTGAGAGCACGTTTATCAATGGCTGCCCTGGCTCGTTGTTCATGTGTGAACATGTCGTAGGGTTTTTCAACCTCATATGCAGGTAGATAGGGAGTGACATCGGTTCTGGCTACTTCAGCTACAGTAACCGTTGGTCTGATTGGTCCCTCAGTGATGGAGACCATCAGTTTGTCATCCAGTAAGTCGAGGAAGTTAATCATTCGGCGTTTCCATTGCTGGTATTCGCCGACGACTAATACTGGAGGTCGTGTTTCAGAACCAATACTGATTATTTCTTTTGACATTGCGTCCTTGGAAGTAGGATCTGTTTTGAGTAGATTGTGATTTCTGATTGGACAGAGCTTCCGCGCTTAAAGCGTTCCTTTTATAGAAATTCGAGAATTTCAAAAGAAAGGCTAAGGCGGGAAAGACTGCAAGTCCCGATTCGGGAGTTGCAAGTCCCGATACGGGAGTGAGACTGAGTCCCGATTCGGGAGATTAAGCCAAGTCCCGATTCGGGAAATGAGAGTCCCGATTCGGGAGTTCAAATTTCCAATTCGGGAGTGGCAAAAGATCCGATTCGGGAGATATAAGATCCGATTCGGGAGTTTGAGATTTCCAATTCGGGAAATCAGATGTTCCGAATCGGGACACTTGTGTCCAATTCGGGAACTGATGTTCCGAATCGGGAAATCAGAAACAACGTCAGATTTCTGTCCAAAACTACCAAAACACGAGCTCTGATACCAATTGTGAGTCCGATAATCGACAAGAATGCAATGTAATGGATCAAGCAATCAAATATGTAAAAATATGAAGAACACGACAATACGACAAAGCATATAACTAAAGTTGTTAGTTGCAAGAACATTTAATAACGTTAACTATCGACCCCTATATATAGAGCCGAAGTTACAAAATAGCCCCTAGAGTCTATGACTCTTCTAAGAGGCGCACAAAAGTATTGTTTTAAAACTATCTATTACATAATATCAAAAGACGCCCCTGACTTCTTTACAAACGGACCAGTCAGGTTCTAACAATCCCTAACATAAGCCAAAGCCAAATCTTGAAAAGGGCCGCAAACGAAAAATATCGAAAATGCAACAGAAAGTTGCGCCACCTGTCCCCGTGACCTCAGGTCGCGGGGCCAGGTCGCGGGGTTTTCCTGATGCCCCAAAAACGCGACTTTTGCTTCGAAAACTGTACCAAAAACCCAAATTTCGACTAACAACTCCTAAAAATTACGATTCTACAACAACTAGGGTCGATAACTAGCGATTACACGCGAGTAATTCAACCCCAAAACATACCAATTACAACAATTGGTGATTCTATGATCACCAATCCAACATCCAACCCTAACCAACACAAAACTCCAAAATTGACATCACTTGACAATCAAACTAACATAGAATTCTTACCTCCAACACGTTCGGTGTGAATGCTAACCCAATCGAATCACCACAAGCCTCAATTTCGCCTGGCTAACTTTCTCCAATCGCTCCCTCTTCTCACGTACGTCTCCCTCGAAACTGACTAGAGAACTAAGGGTTTCTCTTTCTATATACTCCACCCTCTTCCCTTGCACTTACGAGAATTACACTTCAGCCCTTCAACTCCTAAAACATGACAATTACTTAAACCAAGTTGTAACGGAAAAGAAAAAAAACGGGTGTTACAAAAATTGTCGAGAATTAGTCGGGCTTTGGCCTGAACACCCTCCAAAAAAAAATTATCGCAGCTTGGTTTCTTTTTTCTTATTTGAGTTCATTTTAAATAAAAATGAAAGTTTATTTGTCTAAAAATGTTTATAGAAGGATTGTATCAAATGGAACTAACTTTCATTTAAGTTTTATTCTGAAAAAGTGAAAAACAACTTTTTAAATCAATATTTTAGGATCAAACAAATTGCATGAAATGTACATACTTAGGTTTAATTCCTATTTTAAGTAGTGTATTTTAAAAACCTTTGTTTTGGTACCTAAGATCTGATATCTTAAACATTTAGTACCTAAGTAATCGGTTTAAAACTTAACATGTTATCATACTTGCATAACAAATGATATGTCATAACTTGGGACACAGTGGGAAATCAGCAAGGAGAGAGAGAGAGAGAGAGAGAAGAGAGAAGAGAGAAGAGAGAAGACAGAGAGAGAGACAAAGAGAGAGAGACAGAGAGACAGAGAGAGAGATAGAGAAACACAGAGAGAGAGAGATGGTAGGGTAGAGGAGAGCGAGTAGGCTCATGCTTGGAGGTCTAGAGACAATGACGACATCCATTACCAATTTACAAAAGGTTATCCAGAAGTCCAACGAGATTTCCTCTATGTTTTTTTAACTTCCTTGTAAACGTGGATGTCATAGCGCTATGGAAGATTAAAAAAATGTGTGGAGAACTTATTGGCGTCTATGTGGCTAGGAAGAGATTGACGAGTGGAAAGAGGTTCGAGTTCAGCTCAGTCTCATACTCATTTCTTAACCGAACTCAATCATTTGAAAATTTTTAATTTAGAAAACAAGAACACTTAGGTTTAAGTTCAAACATTCACTACCCGTGAATGCTCGAATCCCTTAAACCAAGGCTCTGATACCAAATTGTAACACCTCACTAACAAAAATATAATTCATGGAAAACCATTTAAAATAAAGCGGAAGCCTAATTCAAAAGTCTTAAAGTTTTATAGAATAGTCAAGCCAAACACTTTGTTTATCAAAGGAAACAACTGTCAAACATAACCAAGGCCATACATGAGCCAAAACATAACATCATTTGTCCCGACATGAACAAAAGTATCATTCATCATGATTTTAAAAGAAAACGTGTCTTTCCCAAACTCCTAATACCACATAAACCACTGGCTGAGCTGCGACATTCCGAGCCATCACACGTGAGCCTTGCCTTTACTACCCGAAGCCGTACCTGACACTAAAAGAGTGAAATAACAACGGGTAAGCTTTTGCTTAGTGAGCACACATCTATACCAACATAATCACACATACATAACCGAGACGCATAGTCATCACATGCACATAACTTGATCCCTTGACACTGGTACCAGGCCGCTTAATCCGTAATATCTTCCCTAGGGGTATTTCTACCACCATAGGTACTATCATGCCTTTTTCCAGAAGGAACACATCTTCCCTAGGGGTAACAAGTACCACCTAGGTACTATCATAACCATAGCAACATATAATTACATATGCATAACCATCACATAAGCATAACCACATCAATATAGATAGAGTACTCACTTGACGATGTGTCACTTAAACAAGCACGTTCAAAAGTAAAATGTTCACCACGTATCACCTATAAGATATATGCACACATAACATGTATCAACAAATATTTAAATACTAATAAACGCACCCGAGCCTTAGGCTCCAAACTCAAGGAAAAGCTACTCCAATTCTATCAACTTTTCTACCTTAATAACTTAAACAATCCCTTACGAAAAACCCCTTGAGAGAACCCCAAATGGTCGCCGCAAGAAAAAGTCACAAAAAAAGATATATAAACTTTCTGCCCAACTTCCTGGGCGGGACAGGACGTTCCCGGGCGGTGCGTAAATATTTTATAAATAAACTCATTTGCAACTCAACCTCCGTTTTATAAACTTTAAAACGGTCCAACGCTTCATCTTTTGTATGTCACAAGTATACATAACAAAACCGAGGCGTCGTCAATAAAAGTAACAACATACTTTTTATTGCCTAAATAAGGACTAGAATGCAAATCACAAAGATCACTATGAATTAAATCAAGCACCAATGAGTCCCTTTTCACATTAGGAAAGGTTGCCTAGTGATTTTTGTCAACATGCAAGTCTTACATTTTCCAGAAGTCATGTCAAAAGTCGGAATTAATCCTTCTTTTGACATTTCTTTGATTGATTTGAAATTTACATGGCCAAACCTTGCATGCCATAAAACAGAATCGACAATATTTGAACTTAAAACAAAAGCAGAGTCAGAACGAACAAAATTATTACAATTCAAATTTAACATAAACATGCTATTAAGAAAATAACCAAATCCCACAAAGGAGCCACTTTTTGACAAGATGAACTTGTCGGATTCAAGCACTTGCTTATATCCTAATTTATTCAAGATACCACTGGAAACCAAATTTTTTCGAATTTTTGGTACATACAAAACATCTAAAAGTTTAATTATTTTGCTAGAACTAAACTCTAGCCTAACCAATGGGAGCAGTCGACTTGTTTCCCTTGTGTAACACAGATCCATCTTCAACTGGTTCCAAAGATTTGAACCAACGTCCTTCCTTGCACACATGACTTGTTAATCCACCAAGCAACATCATCTTCCTGCACATAAAATGCTTCGGATATCAGTGACACATAATTCAATTTGGAATTAAAACCAAAGTCAACAAATTGACCTTGTCGTGGGTTTTGATCCTTGGATCGTTTCCCACCATCACTACTGCTTGCCTCGTTCTTGTTTTTGCCAACCCGACAATCATGCTTGAGATGGTCGGTCATTCCACAAGTCCAACATGTTAATTTAACCTTCTTATTGGGACCTTTCTTAACTTCATTGAACTTGCGTTTTCCCTTGAATGAATTAGACTTTCCCTCTTCCACCATATTGATTGAAGGAATAGAAACCGCTTTATCTTTTGGTTTCTCAGTCTCTTGTGTGCGAAGAGATTCCTCTATGCGCAAGTGACTACCGAGCTGTACAAGAGACAACTCTTCCTTATTGGGTTTCAACATGCACTTGAAATCTTTCCAAGAGGGGGATAATTTGTCAATTATGCTCGATACGAAGATAGATTCATCCATCTTCTTATCATGTTGATCATATTGCCCTAAGATGCGCAATAGCTCATTATATTGCTCCATCACATGTCTTGAGTCAACCATTTTGTAATTATTAAAATTACTAACAAGGAACTTCTTACTAGAAGCATCCTCGGCCATGTACTTAGACTCAAGAGAATCCCATAGCTCTTTGGAAGACTCGACATTTTGGTAAATATCAAAGAGAGACTCGCACATACCGTTCAAGATGTGACCGCGACATATGTAGTCATCATTCTCCCATTTACCACGATGGCACGTCACCTCTAGCGTCTCGCTTTCCATTATCTGCGGAATCAGTATACTTAGCACATACACGACCTTCAATGTGGTAAAAAAGAAATGCATCTTCTTCTGCCATCTTCGAAAATCAACGCCTTTGAACTTCTCCAATTTGGTGAACTTTTTCGTCATGTCTCTCACGGTTTGGTCACTTGACATTGTCTCTCACGAAGAACGAATATCACCTAAGATTGTTGGGGAGAGAGGAGAACTTACATAATATCTTGAAGAGAAAAAGAGTGATTGTAAGAACTTGGATAGAACTTGAGATCGCGTGAGAGCTCGCTTTCCTTAAGTGATATTTCGACCGTATTCTGCCTGGGTATCACGAAATTCACTCCAGGATGATCTCAAATTTTTAGGTATCAAATATGGCAGAATTCGGTTCTATTTAAACACAAGAGAATTATAACCGATCCCATATTAAAGCCGATAATAATTTATCATTTAATGAGATTGATTGATGATAGATAATGCTTTAAAAGTCTGCCAAAACAACACCATCCAACAATCCCGGGTTCTAGTTAGCTTACACGAGCTAAAGAGCTAAATCCCATCAATCATTTAATGAGATTGATTGCTGGACATAAATAGCGGCCGTTACAATCAGTCTAGTTTAATTAGATTGATTGCTAGACATAAATAGTTGCGGTTACATCAATCTCATTTAATTAGATCGAGTAGACATAAATAAAGGCAATTACAAATCCCATCAATCATTAATGAGATTGATTGATGATAGATAATGCCTTAAAAGTCTGCCAAAACAACACCATCCAACAATCCCGGGTTCTAGTTAGCTTACACGAGCGTGCACTCCACACCTCCTATCTCATGTTATAGCTTAACTATTAACCCTATTATTATCATGTGAATCCAATTGTATAAAATAGACCGATGATTTCACTGAAATCATCAACAGATACTCTTGCGATTAGTCTGTGGGTTGGTTCCTTGTCATTACATATATGATAGACTCCATGTTCTAGCTCCGATCTACATATATTTTTGAAAACATCTATAAACTGCGTAACTTAGAACCTAGACACTTTTGCACAAAAACAAGAACATTTACTATCTAAGCCATTAAAATCATATACTAACATTTTATCTTAAAAGTAATATATAATTATATACTATACGGTAACACCCTTTAGAAACACTTTACAATTAAATCGTGAAACGATAATCGATTATTCATTAGCATTATTAAATGCGACTTCACCCTTAGTTTTATTAAATGAATTTTACCAAATAAAATTTTGTATTTTCATGTTTTGTCTTTTAATTAAAAGATCAGAATAATTTATTCAGAAAAAAACAAAATAATTATAATAATTATACTAATATGACAATATATATGACACGCAATTCATATATAAAATTACTAGTTTTGATCCCGTGTAATTCACGGGATACTTTTAAAAAATTAAATCATATCAGGAAACTTATATTATAAATATGAATTGTGGTGTTATATATATTAGCTCCTGAGTTGTTATTTGTATTTTTTAGAAAGAAACTTTTTCTGCACAACATGGAAATTTCACTACCACCCGAGGAACCAAAAACCACTTACAAAGTTCGAAGCCCAACAATTAGGCAATAGAGAAAATGACCAAACAGAAATACTCATTCACCCAAAAATGCCAAACTAAAACGATTTAAAACTAAGGAAAACAAAACAGAAAGCTGGAAAAAGCGTCGAGCAAAGGGATCAACTTATGAGGCATAAGCCGAAACAGTCCCTTCACCGAGATGCCAAGTAGAAGGATAGACCCGAGCCGAGAAGAGCCTTACCTACAAACAGTATGAAGAATTTAAACATTCGAAAAACTAAACCATATCATTTATTTATAAATATAAAAATAATTACTCAAAATAAAAGTAAATCTATATAAAACAAATCTTATTATTAATTTATATTTAATTAAAAGAATAATATATTGTTTTAAATGAGACCATAGTGAATACACATAAAAGGGTTGCACCTGTATTTATAATAGTAGTACATATAAGAAAATAATGACAGAGATAAATAGATACAAAAATGAGTTGTTAATAGTATGGTGGTAGCGGGTCAAGGTGAATACAAACCCAGGATCATGAAGAAGCATCTATCCAAGTACTGTCAACAAAACAAACAGAGAGGAGATGTGAAGTTATGAGATATAAGCCCACAATTCATGGAGATAGAGATAGTTACAGATACAGGTAGAAATATAGAGATAGAGATGCTTAGAGATAGTTAGAGATTCATAGGATAAGGATAGAGAGAAAAAGAAATATTTTGAATAATTATACTATTATTAAATATTTAAATATGAGTTATCATTGTTGATAAGAGCAAAAATAGGTAAAGATGGGATGAGATAAAGTTTGTTATACTAATAGATAATTTTGTAGAATTTTTTATTAAAATGTAAATTATGTGGCACCGGCTCACCAGAGCACGACACGTGGCAACCGGCTCACCAAATCACGACACGTGGCAAGTAAGTTACTCTTTTATTATATATAGATAAGTGAAAAATTATAAAAATCCAACAAATGCGTTAGGCCGGCTTCTCAAATATCTAAAATCTCTTAAAATAATAATTATTCTCCGTTTGAAGAACTACTAGAGAATCTTATTGCAAAACTCTGGTTTACATAACTTGATAAACAGTTTTTTGAGCATAACTTGTCTTAAAATCTCAATCACCCTATTTGATTATCTCTTCATATTCTTCCATCAAACCGATCTGAACTTTAACAGCTTCCATGGCTTTTCTTGCGGTTACGGCAAACAACTATGACGTATTTTTAAGTTTTAGAGGTGAAGATACTCGTCATTCTTTTACGGATCATCTCTACGATGCATTAAAGCGAGCAGGAATTGGTACTTTCAGGGATAACGAAGAAATCAACAAAGGCGAAGAATTAAAGCCGGAAATCGAGAGAGCGATTAAGGAATCCAAGTGTTCGATAGTTGTATTGTCGGAGAACTATGCAACGTCTACTTGGTGCTTAGATGAGCTTTGCTTGATCCTGCAGCAAAGGAGGGAGTGCAACCATTTCGTTCTACCTGTTTTCTATCACGTCAATCCATCTGATGTTCGAAAACAAGTTAAAACTTTCACAGTAGAAGTCAAAAACTCTCCAAAGTGGACAGATCATAACGTAAACCGATGGAAGGCAGCTCTTACGGAGGTCGTTGATTTGGCAGGCATGGTTCTTTCAGGGTATATGCTTCTTCATATCTTATAATTTGATGATTCTGAAATACACTTTCACTTAACAGTTAACACTACCATGATCAATAATATTAATTATGATTAATAGTTTAACTTCAACTTTATTAGTATAAATATTATTGATTAATTTATACTAATAAATCGTGTAAGAGATATATGTTGTTGACAATTTAGGAAAAGTAGATAAAAATTCAAGAGTAAATTACATATTTGGTCCCTGTGGTTTACACTTAATTGCACTATTGATCCCTACTTTAAAATAATTATGGATTTGGTTCTTGTGGTTTACATTAGATTGCACTATTGGTCCCCAAACCCTAACTTCATGTGAAACCAATGTGTAAAACATAGGGACTAGCTAATAGTGCAATATAGTGTAAATCATAGGGACCAATAGTGCAATATAGTGTAAACTATAGGGACCAATAGTGCAATATAATGTAAACCATAGGGACTATTTCCATAATTATTTTTAACTAGGGACCGATAGTACAATTAAGTGTAAACCACAGGGACCAAATATGTAATTTACTCAAAATTCAATTACTTCAAACTTTTTGTCCCATTTCGTTAAATAAGTGTTTGATAAAAGAACGAGGAAAGCAAATTGACGAAGAAAACGTTGATTTGTTAGTTGATTATTGATGTTAGATACTTTGATAATTAATTGATGGACGAGAATGATGTGATATATGTTGAGCAATGTCTCACATCAGACACAAAGTGAACTTGTAATGTGCTTATAAGGGTCCTGGGCTACTTCACTCATAGCCAATTGGTTTTGATGTTGAGCAATGTCCCACATCGGACACAAAGTGAACTTGTAATGTGCTTATAAGGGTCCTGGGCTACTTCACTCATAGCCAATTGGTTTTGGAACTCCACGTAACCCAAAGTATCCACGTGTTAGGCTAAAAGAACGCCACACGTGAGGGGGCGTGTTGAGCAATGTCCCACATCGGACACAAAGTGAACTTGTAATGTGCTTATAAGGGTCCTGGGATACTTCACTCATAGCCAATTGGTTTTGAGTTGGAACTGATCCGTTCGAAGATATCGGATGCAACACCTTCAATTGGATGCTCAAAATAAAACAACTACAAATTTGGAAATGGTTAATATGGAAAAAGAAAACAGTAAGTAGACGAAAACTAATATGGGAGGAAAGGACTTTTCTTTGTATTGATTTCTCTCTAAATTACAATCAAAGACACTTTTTACAAATGGATGATTGCTCACTGTTTAGAGGCCCCCTTCCCTACTCTCTTTCATTCCCTTTTATAAGCCAAAGAAAAAATGAAAGGCCACTTCTTTTCTTCTTGGATGTGGGTAGTTTTCTCTCACACACATGCATGGCTTCACTTAACCCACTTCCAACTTTTTCTCTCCTTTTCTTTTGGAGGACGTGGGTTTTCTTCTTAAACCCGTTTTCATGCAAGATCGTCTCGGATCATGCCTCCCCTTTTCCGATGAAGACGAGCAACTCCTGTTGTCTCTCGTTTTTTTTTGTTTTTTTTTTTTAAGAATTGACGATGAGGAAGATGGACTTCAACAACTTCCTCGAACCACCGCCTTGTTGCATTCGGTCTTTTTTCCTTTCCTTTATTGGATAGGATTTTTGGTTCATCATGTTGACGATCCTCTTCCTTGTAATCAAATCTGGTGGTGGTTGTTTTGTTGTGGCACGGTGTCGACTGACTCACGAGAACCGGATATTGTTGAGATGCATTTACCATTCTCCTTGCTGGACAAGCTCCAGTGAGATCTCCACTTGTGGTACTTTTACTTTTGTTGACCACATATTTCATGCCATCCTTCACAAATTGGTATTTTTGTGCTCGTCGGAAATAAATTGCATCTCGCTCCCATAAATACGGGTTGCCAAAAACAACTTGACAAATATCGAGTGGAACCACCTCGCATGTGATTTCATCAATATATTGGTTAGTAATGGCAAAACGAAACTTACATTGGCGATTGATTTGCATATCAACGTCCTTCTGGATCCACCCTAACGCATACGGGCGAGGGTGTGGTGTCGTCTCAAGACCTAACCTTTCAACGAGGCTAGCCGAGATCAAATTCTTTTGACTTCCGGTATCGACAATGGCCTCGATAACCTCTTGTTTCACTTGGATCTTTAATGTGAACAACTCCTCTTTTTCTTTGTCGTTACACATTCGATTCGACGGTCCTTCTCTTGGTGTCGTCATTAACATTAGTTTCTTATCGACTCCTTCAACCGGCTCGAGCTCGACCGTATGGTTTTCCACCGCTACCGCCGTGGTACGCTTCCCTCGATCATCTTTAGCCCATTTCTTTGGAAACAACTCGGGATGTACCTTCCAACATTTTTCAATAACATGCCCACTAATTTTGCAATGTTCACAAAATGTTCCAGCATGGTTATAAGTTGTTGGATTTTTCTTCACGAGATCTTCCATGCCACCTTTCTTGACTTGTTGTGCCTTGTAGGCTTGCTCCTTCACGCCTTCTTCTATCTTTAAACCACCGGTTTTGTTTTTCACCTCAATGGCCATGGCAACCCGACTTGCACTAGAAACATTTCCAGCAACATGTAACCGTAATTCATTTTGAATTGGTCGATGTAAGCCGGCAACATATTTGGTGAACACGTCTTCATTCTCCATTGAAATTCCCAACGTCACGGCAAGGCGTCGGAACTCCGTGGTGTATTCTTGAACCGATTGTCCACGTTGTTGCCGAAGATTATGCCACCGTGACCATCGTTCTTGTGAGTATCCCATCGGATAGTACTCATGTCGTATAAGATGGGTGAATTCTTTCCACCCGATCTCCTCCTCGTCTACCGTCTTCAAATGAGAATTCCACCAAGCCAATGCATGACTTGTTAGTTTCAATCTTGCAAACGACACTTTTTCGCTACTACTAAACCCATATAGAGTAAAGTAGGTCTCCAATTGGTCGATCCATGCATCTAACTTTTCCGCATCAATGGTGCCATCAAATGTAGGGATGTCGATCCTTGCTTCCACTTTGAAAGGTTGACGGCTTTTGCGGTGTGCTTTAGTCTCCCCGTTGTCTTTCTCATCCTCATCCGAACTCCCTTCTTCTTCATTTTTTTTCTTCAACGGTGGGTCTCGATCTTTTGCTTGGGACCGAATCCATTCAAGTACGGTCTCCAATTGGTTAGCGAGCTTATCCACCTTGTCAGAAAGCTCTTTTTGTCCCGGTGGGGTACTACCTTCTCCTTCCGCCATTGATGTCGGTCGGTTTCGATTCGGTGGTTTACGATGATTCTGCAACACGGTGAGGGGTTCGCCAGAAGCTTTGTAGTTGGCCTTCGTTTGCACCATACACAGCTAGGAACGATGCTCTGATACCACTTGATCCGTTCGAAGATATCGGATGCAACACCTTCAATTGGATGCTCAAAATAAAACAACTACAAATTTGGAAATGGTTAATATGGAAAAAGAAAACAGTAAGTAGACGAAAACTAATATGGGAGGAAAGGACTTTTCTTTGTATTGATTTCTCTCTAAATTACAATCAAAGACACTTTTTACAAATGGATGATTGCTCACTGTTTAGAGGCCCCCTTCCCTACTCTCTTTCATTCCCTTTTATAAGCCAAAGAAAAAATGAAAGGCCACTTCTTTTCTTCTTGGACGTGGGTAGTTTTCTCTCACACACATGCATGGCTTCACTTAACCCACTTCCAACTTTTTCTCTCCTTTTCTTTTGGAGGACGTGGGTTTTCTTCTTAAACCCGTTTTCATGCAAGATCGTCTCGGATCAGGAACCCCACAAACTTACAATATATACGATTAAATGCGGAACCATATGTATGTAATTCATAACTTTATGAAAATAAAGATGATTTCATCTATTTTGTCAAGAAGTTGGTCTGAATGCTTTTGATGATTCACATATATACAAGTTTGAGCTAGTTTTTAATTTTCTATATAGATAGAATTGCTCCCAAAAACCTCACTTTAATTTCTCATTTATGTAATTAAGACACCAACTAGATTAAATTTATTAATGTATAAAGAAGCTATATGTAATTTATATATATTTGAAAAGATAATGGCTCTAATCACATTTCAATTGATATATGAATTCTTTTTCCAAAAACATAATAACCAAATTTCAATATCTTATAGTACTTGTTTAATATCGTTTTTTGCCAAGTTTATTAAACAACCTTTAAATGTCATCAACTGTACTTGCTCGTTTTTCTTGTTTTGTTGCAGGCCTGAATCAAAATTTTTGAAGGAAATTGTTGATATCATTTATGATAAACTAGATCGCAAAGGAGTCCATCTTCCACCAAATCTAACAGGGATGAACACTCGAGATAAAGAGATAAAATCTTGGTTAGAGCAATCCGATGCTGGTTTTTTGGCAATTTGTGGCATGGGAGGAAGTGGTAAGACTACGTTGGCCCGATACATTGTCTATTCAAATTGGCAAAAGTTTGAAAGCATTAGTATTGTTGAAGACATTAGTAGTAGATGTAAAGAACCACATGATCTGCTTCAGCTACAGGAAAAACTTTTTGGAGATATTGTAGGGGGTAAGAAAAGAAAGATACCTAGTGTTTGTCAAGGTACGTTTAAGATTGAAGAGGCCCTGCATGTGAAAAAGGCGCTGATTGTTCTTGATGACATTGCTGAACCAAGTCAGTTAGTAGCCTTACTTGGAAATGGGAATATCAATAAACAAAGCAAGATTATAATAACAACGAGGGAAAATGATACAAGTAAATGGTTTGAGTCTAGATCTTGGAAGTCTCAAGAGTACAAAATGAAATTGTTAGATGAGGATGAATCATTAGAGCTTTTAAGTCTTCATGCCTTTAGATCCAAAGTTCCCATGGAAGGTTTTGAAGAGCTTGCAGTACATGTTGTGAAGTACTGTGAAGGAAATCCACTAGCTCTTGAAGTGTTGGGTTCCTCTTTGTCCAAGAGCAATACCATTTCATATTGGAAAAGTCAAATGGGTTTATTAGAAAAAGATATTGATTCTCGAATTCAAAGTGTACTCATAAGGAGCTACAAGTCGTTGCCACATGACTCCGAGAAAGAGTTGTTTTTGCATATTGCTTGTTTCTTTATTGGCAAAGACATGGAGTACGTGGTCAAGATATTAGAGCAAGATTACTCCGCATTGTCGGGGATCAAAACCCTAATCGACAGATGTCTTCTTTACGTTTCACCAAACAAAAAACTCATGATGCATCAATTGCTTCAAGAGATGGGAAGAAATATAGTCCGTCAAGAATCACTCAAACACCCTGCAAAACGTAGTAGAGTTTGGCTTAGCAATGACTCTTACAAGATCTTGAGGAAAGAAAAGGTAAGTTGCTTCTAGTCTGTATATATGTTAAGCCCCCTATTTTTCCATAATGAGATTTATAATCAAATCCTCTTCCTTTTCAGGGATCTGAAACAATTGAAGGTCTAGCACTTGACATGCAAGTATTAAGGGAAGAGAAATTTGCATTCAAGGTAATGAATAAGTTAAAATAGATTTGGTGGTCTTTTTTTGTGTAAATTTAAATATTTATTTTGGATGTTATACCTTTTCATGTATATATATTTCACAAAGATGTAGAAAAAGGAAGATGGAAAATATGAAGAAATCTGTTTATGTATAGTATTTTATCTTATTCTAGATATGATGTCTGCTTACTAACTCTCTTTATGTACTAACTCTCTTTATGCTACATTTGCAGGCATCAGACCTTAAGACAGATGCACTTAAAAAATGGATAACCTAAAATTGCTCCAGCTAAATTTTGTGCAACTCACTGGATCCTACGAGAATATCTCAGAAGATTTAAGATGGTTGTGCTGGCTTGGATTCCATTTAAGCACCATACCATCTGATTTATACATGGGAAACTTGGTGGCTATGGATATGAGCCATAGCAACTTGGTAGTATTTGAACCACCCATGGTAGGTAATTTGATATCCCCTTTTACCGTATGTCTTTCCGGCTTCTTGGTTTTTGATGGTCTATATGCAGATGTACACTGCTAAATGAATCTTGTTCTTTTTTTGCAACAGGTTCTTCAATCACTACAAATTCTAAATCTTAAAGACTCGCACAATCTATATGCAATCCGCAAAATCTCCCGGATCCCTCATCTTGAGACTTTGATTCTTTGGAATTGTCATAGTCTTGTTCACATTTGTAAAACAATTGGAGACCTTACGAGTCTTACTCTATTGAACATGTCAGGGTGTAAAAACCTCTGCAAGGGGGAGCATATAAATGCGTTAGTAGGGCTAGAAGCTTCTACTTCTACTTCTGCTAGAGTTACAGAACAACTTGCCTTTTCCTTCCCATATTCATTAAATAGGTTATTCCTCAAGGACTGCAATCTTGAGTGCACTGATTCTTTTCCTTTGAGTTTCAGTGATCAACCATTTTTGCAGTACTTGAATTTAGGCAATAGTCTATTTGAGTTCTTACCTCACTATGATCATCTTCAAAATCTTCGGGTCCTTGACTTGAGTTTGTGCTCAAGACTCGAATCGCTTTTATGTCTCCCGGGCACACTTGCAGAACTGTATATATATTACTGTGAATCACTGGAGAAAGTGACTTTCCAATCACATCGGTTCACATTGCAAGAGTTTGGCTATGAAGGTTGTATTAATTTATCTGAAATCGAAGGCTTTATCAAATTGGTACCAATAGCCAAAGTAGATGAAGCTGATTTGGGACACTTGAAGTGGCTAAAAGAATATCAAAATCAGGAGGTGCTCCTGGTTGGTGATGATGAGCTCACTGCAGGCAGAAGCTTGCATGTCCAGGTTTGTTGTTTCTCTCTCAAATACGCATGCATCAACTTACACAAACACGTTGGCACACACCTTCAAACTAATCATAAATGAATGATTGAACTCTATTGCTTGTGTGGCACAGATGTTGCATGAATTCGATATAATGAGCACATCTCTACCGAACATAAAGGATGCAAACATGATGCCTGAGTATATATCAGAATCACCATCTTTGTCCTTCGACGTACCTTCGTCTCCCAAGAATAGAAGGCTTATGGGATTGAACATGACTTTCAAATATACAATACCAGGTGATGATTGTGCATGGTTTGCTAAAATCAGTACGTCCAAAGGTATGGATTTGATGTACAACCCCAAAGTCTTTGGCAAACCTGGAAGTGGTGAAGTTGGTATATGGTTAAGCTATTGGCCAATTGGAAACATGTTAGACATTGGTGATAAAGTTAACGTCTCTATTGCTGTGATGAGCGGATTGGAGGTATTTGAATGTGGTGCAAGCCTTGTGTACACCAAAGATGTGGAAACCTCTGAAAATAACACGGGATGTGTAGAATTTCATGGAGAAGATTTGTATGGATTTCAACTAAGCTCAGGGGCATACTATCTTTGCCGCCGTGATTTCTTTGAGTTGATGGAGCTTGGCAGATTGACTCCTGGTTGGTTTAGGATTTTAGTTGGTGATACCGTTGACAATACAGGTATGTCACTCTTGCCAAGCTAATTCTTGGTGTTTATAATTAATTGAATTAAAACTACAAATAGGAAAAGTTCCTCACATCTACATTGTTACAGAGGTACGAGGATGGAGGAAGACTGGTCGACCTATGCAAATGAATCCTTTGTTCATAGAGTTGAAAACTGTTAGATGCATTATCCATGGTCCTGAATTGGTAAATATGTTCTGTAAAATTTCCTTCTTTATTTCTGTCCTGATTAACTTACATTTAAGAACGATACCCTTTTTCCTTCTAGATCAAGTCATGGGTTAGATCCTATGCAATGCTCTTTATATTTCCTCCAAGTCTAGAAGGAAAAAGGGTAATTTAAGCACCATACCCTCTTTATATACGTAACTTAAAGTTTTGACTTTTGATAGAAATATATCTTTCCTTTTGTTGAAAATATTACATGAGTCCACATAAAACGTGAAGATCAACCAAGCCATGTAATCTGGTTTATTCTTTTGGGACTCATTTCATTTTAGTTAGTGGTTTGCAAGGATGCCTACCTGCTGCTATGCAGACCATTTAATTTGAGTGAATGTGATACTTGAGTTTTGCTAACCTGGTTTTGATGTTAATTTATAAAAAAACGACCAGGAGGAATTTTACAAGATCGCGGAGATGTCTAAATCATCTATTGCCGATAAAACCAAGAGGTTCATCACATCTGTATCTAGTTATGCAACAACAAAGGTATTAACATTAAACATATATAGAAGATAGTTTAATCGCTCATTTATAAGACATTAACCTCTCAGATTAACAATCAACAGGCATCTGCTCTCGCACCCGCTATGTTTATGTTCAGGGACATGGTCAAGGGCACATTGGTGGTTACGGTGTGTATTATGCTTCTGTGGCTGTGTATTAGTCTTTTGTTGTTTTATCATATAGGAATTGAAGTATCATACGATGTGTGGGCCTTTCAAAGGATTATCATGTCTGTGTTGCTTACCTATATAGCATTGCGATACAGAGAAAGCGTATTTAAGATTCTTTTGTTGGTTTTTTTACTTATTACTTTCGGGAAAAGGAATGTTTCACGCCCTTAGTTTTTTTTAGATTGTATTGCAGTGACATAATATTTTGAATTTATTTTGTTTGTCAATAATTTGTAAATACAGTTTGATATAAAATATTGGTTTTTATCATTTCAACTATCGAGTAGCATTATAAATGTTACCAAGTAGTTGTTTACTAAATGCTTATGGGTCAGGTAAAACGCTTACAAACAAGGATTTTACCCTTGCTTACCTTGTCGAATAACATTCCCGGCCATCAAAATTAATTATCGGTAAGCTTCTGCCTATGGTGAGCTCATCATCACCAACCAGTC
>CM058043.1:16702028-16747575 GCA_030169165.1 Centaurea solstitialis
CCTACAATAACACGAGAAAATTAAATGAATAAGTTCACCGGATAACAATTGGAGATCTTTTTAATGAAACTATTGTTGAATAGCTAGCGTTATATAAAGTAATATGAATATAAGTTCAAACTTGATTACTGTCAAATTTCCCCAAAAAAGTCAAAGTTAAATCAAAATGTAGTCAAAGTATTAAAAAGTGCATATGGATATAATTATGTAAATCGTAGCTCTTATAGTCGAGTGGTATCGCAAATTAGAGTCTCATGGTTATGTTGTACAAGACAATTTTATTATTTGTATTTCTTAATTATATAAATGACAACTTAAAATAGATACACAGGGCAATAATCTCATCCAAAAACAGACATCGAAAACTCTGTTAGCTTTGAATGGAAAGACAAGAGTCAAACTTTTATATCACACATCAAAAAAAACATTCGATCTTGACAAAATAGACCAGATCATCATTGCCAATTATATTTTACTACAACAAAATCAATTTTATAGAACATCAATCATGTACTAAACACAAACTTAAGTTTTATAAAACAATCTTTTTTTAACGGTAGATTAGACACACCCAAGTAACCTACTCCTAAATCTACACCACAGTCCACGACCGGACTCGAACCCACAACCACAAAGGAGGACACCTTAATTGTCGCTGGACTATATGCCCATTGGCTTTATAAAACAATCTATTACACATACTTAACTTTTTATCAAGCCGATTTTGTTATAGTTTCTTCTCAATTATACATATTAACAACATTTTAAAAAATTGTTACATAAATATTGTTTCATGATCATATCAATTGCATTATTTTTGTTGTTTTCTAATCAAATTCTCTTACATAAATAATCCACAACGGTTCAATTAATTGGTATTTTCTATTCTTTAACTTGATTATCTAGTCTTCTTATAACAATTCAATAGGAAAAATAATTGATATAAAAGATGAGTAGTAATTAATAAAAATTTGAGCATAAGAATATAAAAGCATGACGGTTTTTATAAATAACATAGATTTGTAACCAACACATAGGTTAAAATTATTCACACCCACGCTTATCAAGATTTGGCTCCTAGCGAAGACTAGTAATAGTCAAATTATTGGTTCATAGTAGCATCAATTAAAATATAGGAGGCTAATTGCACTCTCCTATGATTGCTAACTGCATCCCTACATGTTAAGTTTCTTTTCACACACATCAACATCACAACCTACTTTTTACATTCTCAAAGTATAGATTGACCAGATTTTGACATCCATAGAAGTACATATAGCATTTCTCATTAAAATATATCTCAATAATGATTAAATAAATTAAATTCAGAAACATACCCCGAAATCTCAGATCCTTTCAAATCGGCAACCTCCCTAAGGGCCGCCTTCCACTTGTTCACGTTTTCTTCTGTCCACCTTGAAGAGACTTTGACTTGTATGTTGAAAGCTTTATTTTGCTTTCTAACATCAGAAGGATCGACATGATAGAATATAGGTATAACAAAATGACCGCAATCCCTCCTTTGCTGGAGAATCAACCAAAGCTCATCGAGACACCAAGTGGAAGTTGCATAGTTTGGAGACAATACAAGTATTGAACCCTTTGATTCTTTGATTGCTCTCGAGATCTTCGGATTCAATTCTTTACCGATGTCGATATCTTCGTTGTCCCTAAAAGTACGAATTTCTGCATCCACTAACTTTTTGTAAAGATGATCCGTAAAAGAATAGCGAGTATCTTCGCCTCTGAAGCTTAGGAAGACGTCATAGTTTTTATCGGTAGCAGAAGAAGAAGAAGCCATGATAGGAGAGAAAGAAGAAGAAGAAGAAGAAGCAGCCATGGTAGGAGGGAAAGCAGTGGAAAATGAAGTTACAACTATTAACATAAATGAAGTGGGTGCAAAAGTCTTGGTCTCCCTAAAGAATCAAATAGGTGTGATCCTCCTCATCAAGAGTTTGTATTTTGTTGAGTAAATTACACTTTTGGTCCATGTGGTTATAAAGTCCATTATCGGGTCTCTTCTCTACATTGAAGTAATTACACATATAGTTAGCATAGTTGCCAATTCATTTCAATTTTGATCCCTCAGAGTCTCAGACTAACTTCTGTTAAATTGGTCTGTTAATATGAGGGACAGTTAGGCCATTCTATAATTTTATTTAGTTTTGCATTAAAAAACTAAAAAGTTAAAGCAATAATATAATGTATATTATTGTATGTGTGTATAAAGAAAAAGTCTACAAGCTACCGCCACTAATCGACCAAAACCCGATTATCCCTGTCGTCCTACCCACAGGCAACCTCCCTTCTCCCTCCGATCAATCCTTCCTCACAACCGCTCACCCTCCTCCGCTTAATGGATAACCATTTGTTACCAATGGAGAATTGTTTCTCATCTTAAATTGAGGTGAGTGGATTTACACTAATAGAAACCATAAATTTCATACAAAATAAAAGGGATATGATCCATTTTCTTATTTTTAGACAGGAAATGTAGTTCGTTTTTCCGTTCTATCCTATTTGATGACATTAATTGCTAATTCTTTCATTACCAAGTTTCTTATATTTATAATGTCATCATCTTTGATAGCCAAAGAGTTTTTGATTTCTCTATCAGCTCTTAGACCCTATCCGCTAATAGTCATAAATATTGTCCTACAATTATGTTGTAATTGTTTAACTGTCGTAACTGTCAATCTCTCATAAAAATACATAAATGAGAATCTTGGTGATATAAGAACTCGATCTCATAACTTTGGAGATTGAAATATAGAGTTTATCTTGGATTATCCTAATACTCAATTTGTGAACCCAAGTGTATTACACACAACTAACGAGATTATCCGGTCATCGATTCATCTGCAATCCTAATATCTAATGGTATATATGGCTATGGGTTTACAAAAAACAAACTTCAAAGCTTGTGAGAAATTAAGATAAGGATATGAAATATGAGTAGTAGTATCCAGTAAGAAAGTGGTATCAAATGACAACCTTCTTTAAAAATATGATAACGTTCAATTCGTAGCTATAAAATATTTGATACTTTTTGAAGGCACAAGTCGACCACTATTTTTGGTTTGAATGGTTCAAAGTCTTTGATATTGACTATTGAGGGCTGCAGCTTTCAAACCATGATCCACTTATTTAAATATGTGTGTGTCTTTTTCATATGACTCGGGTTTTAACTTTTATAACATGCTTATTAAATCATTTAGAAAAAGTTTAAAAAACGATGAAAATATTTAAAACGTCAAACATGATTAGTTTATAGTATCATAATCAGACTAATTTTTATATTTTATGATTAATTAGTTTACACTTAAATGACACTAAAGGTTTTTTTCTTTTAAATATGCCCATTTCTTTTTATTAGGAGAGATTCACATAGAGTAGAGCAGTAATCATAGCTTTTTATCTAGTCAACATTTATGATTTTGACGGTAAAGCACCAGATAGATTCTTACATGGATATGTAAAAGATAAAGGGGTAGTTTCATAACTTTTAGGAATAGACGGCATACAAGTTTATATGTGAACTCGTGTGATTCACATATGCAATGTGTGTTCATATGTGAACCCATTAAATAGTTCATACGTGAACTATTTAACTGATTAACATATTATCCCACCTGAACCAACTGATTCACATATGAATTAGTAGATTAGTTCATGATATGTAAACAACTTAACTGATTTGCATATGAACTCATCGGTGAATTAGTTAATTGGTCCATATTTGAACCAAATGGTTCATATGTGAATCATATGGGTTCTTATCTAAATCAATTAAAAGTAGTTCATATATGATTTATATAGGTTCACATATGAATATATAGTTCATATGTAAGTAACATAAAACTATTTAATATGTAAATTACACGCTCGATGATAAATTTCCATAGCAATCACTACACCAAATACCACTTAGGCAACAAATGCAAAATGTTGCCTTAGAGTGGTTTATATGTTTCCTAAGCCTTAGGCAACATACCCATGTTGCCTAAGCAATGCTGCCTTATTGTTGTTGCCTAAGAATATAGGCAACATAGTCAAACGTCATATGTTGTTTAAGTTGACTTCTTAGACAACACATAAAAGGTTATGTTGCCTATGTACCAAAACCTATGCTGCAACATACAAACTCTAACGCAACACACTGATACATTTGTTGCCTAAGGTATCAGTTTAGACAACATATGAAAACTCTAATGCAACAAATGAAATAGATTATATGTTGTCTACGATAAAAACTAAGGCAATGCAAGGAAAGATGTTGCTTAAGAGAGTGTAAGGAAACATATAATAATTTATACGCTGCCTTAGGTATCACTTATGCAACATAGAACTATATGTTGCTTTAGAAGAAACTTAGGCAACATATAATAGTGTTTGTTGCCTAAGCGTTTCTTAAGCAACGCTTAGGCAATTATCTTCATTTGGTGTAGTGAATGATCCTAAAAGTTATCATAATTATCTTCATTCAATTCCTAAAGTTTAGAAAGAGGTCAATTAATTCCAGAGGGATAAGTGGAAGCCATATCAAAATTACATCAAGCGTTTGAAGTCTTTTGTCTTATAAATAATATACCAAAAGCCATCACATGTCAAATGCTAAGTTTTAATATTTCTATATCACAACTTGGATTAATTAATAACATTGGACCAATAATTGTGTCTTATATACATTAATTAATAAGAGCAGGTAAGATTAAAATAATAGTTTTCTACAATAAGTTAAACAATTATCATTATGTCACCTATGTTATTTTTGTCCAAGCTTATTAAATTTACTACATAAATACTCGATAAAGATTATGACTGTTGGGATCGTATGCGTCAAATTATAAATATATGAATATATTACTAGGCTAAATTGAACATAAAGAAAAATGTCCTCTTAACATTGGCTTATGTTCATTTGTGATTATCACTCTACTGTTGAACATAGTAATCAAGTTATATAAAATTATAAATGTTAATACCTTAAAGTTTTTTTTTCTTTTGGAAGGGTGCCCGACCTGCAATTTTGGAGGCTAGACATGGCCCCACTTAAATGTCCCCAGACATGCGCACAGAAAAACTCAAACTCAATTAGGGCGCTATGAACCCCCTGGGTGCTAACCAATCCGCCACAACTCTTGACTTAATACCTTAAAGTTGTTCAAACTGATAATACCTAAGAATAAGCAAAATCATATAATCATATCATTTTTTGGATATTATATTTGAAATTTAATTGTGTTTTTGTTTTATACTTTATAGTAAGTAAATGTCATCATCATTTATATATCCAACTACCCAGCTTAAGTCTCAACAATAATTGCAATTATATTCTTTTATACAACATAATAGTATAATAAAAGTATACAACAATACCTTCTTTTAAATAACAAAAAATTCATGTTATAAGATTTAAAAATACTTTGCGTGTCACTTTGTAAACACGCTCTATTTTCAAGTCTTGTTCTCTCCATAAATGTAATTTCTAAAAGTATAGTAGCTATCCCCAATTTATCTAACAGGTCGAGGGACTGCATATGTATTTCCAACATTTTTGTAAAGGCTTTGGACTAACCTTGAAATGTATCTTAAAAGTCTGTGGCCAGAGTTTAAATAAATAAACTTTCAGTTTTAAAACTCTCGTGGCCAAATTGTGAAAAAATCAAAACTTCACTGAACTAACAAATGAATTTCTCCTGGGTCATCTTCTTGACCCGGTTTCAACCTGCGTTTGACCCGACTCAATGAACACATAGAATCCACCTAGGGTTTCACCAATTTCTTGCTAATATCCATTTGAATGACAATTTTAACGCTTTTCCATCATAATTTTCAACCTATTCGGTCTAAAATCAACTTATATATAAAGTTGTGGTCTAGGTTTTGCTGGATCCATTATAGTGACTTAGAATGATTATGTAGCTATGAAAACAGATATAATGTTTTAGAATGGGTTGTGATTTTACCTCTGGTGCTTGATTAAACGCTGAACCATTGATATGTTTGTGGAGGTAGAAATAAAATGGATAGCGTACAACTTCATTGATGGATTTCTTTCGTAAAATTTCCCAAAGATGTGTATTATGTAAGGATTCGATAGAGTGAGAAATCGTGTGATCAAACTCCATTTTTGCTGAATAGTCCTTCTCCAATCTTGATTGCGTGCTTCTGTTCTGGAGTTTAATAAGGGAAGGAAAGGGAAGGGTTTTTATTCCTCGCTTCTTTTTCGTTATCCTTTGCTTGATTTTGGACGTTTATTTGAAAATATGATGTTAAATAGTAAAAAAACAAATAATAAATTATAATATTAAATTTCAGAAAAGATAAAGAGGTGGTTTGTTAGACGTTGCACTTTTCATCTTTGCTTCCCATATTATGGTTTGATTCTTGTGGTCTATAATTCATTGTTTTCCTCCTATGTGATGCTAACTTCAATGATGAGTTACTATTAAGTATGAGGAAAGAATACAACAATGAATTGTAAACCACTTGGTTGGAAAACAAGAATATGGTATAAATAAGATGAACCTAAACAACAATGTGTTGGAAACCACACGAACAAAAACATCCCTGAAATATAAACAAGGGAGATGAAAACCATCTCGAACACAAATGCATGTGAGAATAGCAATTTTCAACAAACCAAGGACAAGAACCGTAGTCCACTTAGTAACTATTGGAACTGCATTCATGCAAAGTAAAAAAGAAACCAAAAGGATTCGATTTTAGAGATGTGACAATGTAAACCGAGTAAATGTTGGAACCAATTTGGAGACAACTAATGATTAAAGAACATGTAAAGTCATAAAAGGGCGATTTACCATTTGCAACTTCCTCTTGTTCCATAATTTTGTATAATTATCCATCAATTTCTTACAAGTAAAAAAACAGACATTCACATATAAAATTGACATCCGTCCCTAACCAATAATTGATAAATCCAAAGACATCCATATGCAAGAACCATATGTGAATGTATTTTATATGCATATGGTGAACTTAACACATGCTTCTTAACGTTTAAACAAACCAAAAGGATGAACCCCATACTCTTTCTAATCAAACCTGTGGCTCGATAGCACAATATAGAACTGAGATACAGAGAGACAAAGAAAACTTCTTTCATTGTTTCACCAAAATAAGAGGGATAAAATGGAACAAAATTAAGACGAAAACTTCAAAAAATATTAAGGTTTTAAATAACGTGAGGCATGGCATACTAGCAAGGATAAGTCTTAAGTCATGACGAGGTCATTTCGTTTTTCAAAAAATGACTTAGAACGGTAAATCTCTATATTATATATAATATTATAAATTGATAATCATTTACAACCTAATTCTAACGTGTGAAACCAATGCAATCCTATAAAACGTTTCCATATTTAATATGAAATATATGGAAAGTTAACGAATTAGAAAAGGTTAGTTGAGCTAAATAGGCCTTTGGATGAATGAGCTCAATTTAGTGTTCAATTAGGATCATTACTTCAAAAAATTTAGATTAATGGCCTTCATTTGTTCCACCATTGATGATAAATAGTTTCCTCTACGTACATAACCTTCATTTGACGTTGATGGCACAAACAAACAAGAAGATGTTTTTTCGATTAGCACAATTAAAATCTTAAAGCACCTCCAACAAATTGTTCAAAATAGAGATTCAAGGATTACGACGAGAGATGATTTCTTTTATTATATGCCCACCAATAAAAAAAAGTGAGATTAAATGTTTAGAAGAAAGAAATGCTAGTCTTCCAAAGCTGTGGTGGATCGGTTATCGCTTGGGGGTTTATAGTTCCCTAATCGAGTTCGAGCCTTCCCGTGCGCATACCTGGGGACATTTAAGTGGGACCATGTTTAGCCCCCAAAATTGCCGGGGATTAGTTGGGCTTTGGCCCGGACACCGTTCCAAAAAAAAAAAAAAATACTATTTGTTCAGAAGTTTTCTGTCCATACCCCCTTATAATGGGTATGGACAGGCATATGTGAATGCACATATGGGACCTAGTATAGAGGGCCATAGATTTATGTGACTGGAGAGAAGCTATAACGAGGTAGGGATAACAACCCCTTTTATTAAATATATCGATTATTTTAATAAGGATTGTTTTGTATGACAAGTGCCAAATTTGATGAGAAGCAATGAGTAGTGGTTATCAATCATTGGATGAGAAATAAACGAACATTAGGATGAGATGAAGCGAGATGATACGCACTGAAATGCAACATATCAATTTCCTTTTAAGGTGCAATTTATGAAAGGGTATTTGATTAAAAATAATGTTTAAAAGTAATTCCCATACTTGTCACCAATTTTGACACTTTTCACATGAACCGATGACATTTAATTAATAATACCCTCAAAGTTGTAATGTTCAAAATGGTAAAGTTTCTAGAGTTCAATGTAACTTTTTCTTAAAGATTTTAATTTTTGATTCTCCATTTTAATGACTGTCGAAGAAGAGATCTTAATGCGGATTACTTTGAACCCCATGTCTTATGCTTATGCTGATCAAACAAACAATGAGAACAGAAAAAACTTCATTACGATATAGATTTGAGCAGGAAGTTAAAAGTGCAGGATCAAGCGAAGGGTAACATACCAGGGACGTATAAGAACTTTTGGACTCGAATTTCCTATGGTAATGGGAGTACCAGTGACCCATTTGTAATGACCATAAAGAAATTGCAAGTATATGTACATTCGGTAAAATGAAATTGTTACGGTAGATCGATCACAAAAAAAAAAAAAATTGTGTTTTTCATAGAGCAGAAGGAAATGATGAAACTAAATGTCAGGCCATCCTCCCCCATTTCTGTGATGTACGTACCCAACTCCCTTGAAACCCAACTTTGTGCAGAATCATGTGCTGCTGTTACCTTTCATTCACGGCGTCTTACATCAGGGAACATGCTTTGACTTGGTCAGTTCTTTCATATGGGGTTGGAGCTGTTGGTGGTTCATTAGCAACTACAACTCTTTTTTTATTGTTCAACAGATATCAAATTTGTAGGGACAATACGGCGCAGACGCGTTGTCAGTTCCACAGCATCAACACCACTCCCGATGACAGTTAGCTTCCCATTTTTCACATCAATTGCAACAGAGGTGACACCTGCTAGCGCAATAGCCGTTTTCATCACCTTGCGTTCTTCAGTCTCATTTGCGATATTCACTTCCAGCACGATCTGAAATGTGCACAATAATTATTAAAGAAGTAGGATCAGATAATAGTATTTGAAGATGAATTGCAAATGTTCTTCTATAGTGATAAAAGCATCCGAGTACTTCCCATGTTTTAACTACAACATGGTAAGAGGATTGTTTTGCTGCTATATGTGGATGATAAGATGATCATCCTATTGGTATTCAATGAAGTTGGTAATAGGATTGTATTGGTGTTCTATGTGTATCATATCATTCTGTATAACAAATGAAGCTTAGACCAAAGATCCAGGAAGTATATTCTCTAAAAATATGGGGACAAGCAACCACATATGTAGGAGAAGCAACAAGTGATAACATAAATCGATTCTACACGTCCATTGTTTCATAAAAAATATATGGTTTCTTGTAGTTTAGAAGAAAATATATGAAAAGTGGAAGTCCAATGAAACATTAGACTCCTGTCTTTTATCTACTATATTCAATTACCTTTGTTGCTGCATCACTAGTTTCAGATGTAGAGCCAGATATCATCGTCTCCCACAGTATACTTACTATGAAGAACACATTAACAAGAAGAATAAAATAAAATAAAATCTTTTAAAGGATTACGTGGAATCAAAACTCTTTACACAAGAAATGATAACAATAACAAAGCTTTGGCTAGGATTATGAGATGCCCCAAATTTTGGTTTATATGAAATAGATTGTGATAATATCGTCTGGCTCGTCAGACCCCGTGCTACGGGCCGTAAGGGCCGCATCGATACGCTGGTCCACAGTCTGAACCAGCTCGTCCCTCATTTGGTTAAATAGCCCCGGCAGCATTTGCTGCAAGGCCTCGGTGATCTGCGCAGCAATCTGATCCGACTGCCCGGCCTCACCATCATCAGTCTGGCTTCGGGTTAGCACCATTCTGAAGGTTTAAAACATCTTAGTTTACAACTAAAACGAAGCAGTTCTATATACCACTAAGGTGCTTATACGCATCCCTACTACTAGTGCTCATGCCAACCCTAATGCTAGTCCTTACAGCGCATGCTAAATACAGACTAGTTCACGTATACAGGCATTACTCACAACAGTTAGCCACATATAGTCGTAATACCATAAGCATGTTCATCCCTAACCGTCGTCAATGAGTTAAAGCCCCCAGAACTTAATCAAATCCAACACTACACAGATGTTTATAGTAACACTATTATTGGCGCCGTATTACTATAACCAACCATTCATGATAGCTGGATCAAGATCACCGGGAAACAATCAAACAAGAACATGCTCGATAACCCTTCCTCAACGTACCAAGGTGTTTACGTTTGGTTTTGATACCGTCCTACTTAGACCTCAACCTATTGACTGAACGGACACATAAAATCCTAAATTCAACTCAACATCACATATATTCCATCCTCATCAAATCCACATACAATTATGCAATTAAGCATGTGTCAACAATTAAAACTACTACAACATGCGTGCATATAACAATATTAAAGGTACTAATGCTCACCTCCGTCTTGACGGTTCCGCTGGCCATTCCGATCTTAACCGATTGTTCCCAAAATCGCCTAGTTTAAGTCCAACCACACACACACTCGCAAGTGTGCGTGCTGATTCTCTTAAACCTAGGCTCTGATACCAAGTTGTAACGCCCAAATCCCATTTTTAATTATTGAAAGATAATTTGGAAATAAAAACCCTTGCTTAAATTTTTAAATAAAATAATACTTCAAAAATTCTCAAGTTAAGTAAAAATAACATCCAGTGTGTAAACAAAAAATCAACGAGATAGAAGTGTCAACGATCGGATCGGAATGCCGTCTAGCCGGAGCCCTCAAGCCGGAGCCTTGCCCTTGTCAACGCCTGAACTCGTACCTAAAAGATGTAAATAAAGAGGGGTAAGCACAACTGCTTAGTGAGCACGTTTTACACACAATACATTACAATTAACACATATAACCACATCAATCACATCTTAACGGTTTCCCGTTCGTCGAATCATCCCGCAATCCGACCTTGGTGGTTTCCCACTCTCCGGGTCATCCCGCAACCCGGTCCATCGCAACACATCATCAAAATATATATATCAATTGTAACACATTGCATATAAAACCCACTCACCTGTCTCGAATAAGTCACAAACGAAATAATAACTCGAATCGTTCCCGCAACTCTGAAAATTATAATTAACACATTCTATAAAAGTTTGTCCAACAACACAAATAAATCTATCAGGGTCACACTAGACACTGACGCGGCGGCTCCCGAGTTCAGATCAGTCATCGCCTCGTACTACCGCCAAGCCTTCAAAACAGCAGCGGCGGCAACAGACCAAGCTTCGCGGCGCGAAGCCGCTTTCGCGGCGCGACCGACTGCCTCGCGGCGCGAGCCGCTTTACCCGTACCTCCTTCGCGGCGCGACCTGTACTCAGACCAACCCAGCAGCAACGGCGGCATGGATCGCCACCGTCGCCCGGCCAACGATTAACGGCGGCGACAGCAAGAAACCATCACCGCCGCCGGAGTGACACGCCTCGACAGCGGCGGCGAGAGCCTCCATCACCGCCGGCCAATCCACCATCATCAACAACAAAACAGCGGCAGCGGCGTGGACCACCGCCACCACCGCCGACCGACCCTAAAACGACGAGCGGCAGCAGCGGCGGTTTTTACCACCACCGTCGCCGTCCAACGTGATCAGCAGCAGCCGGCTTATTGCCGCCGCCGGCCAAGAAGAAAAGACAACAGCAGCGGCGGCGGTGTCGCCACCACCACCGCCGGATAACAAAAGCAACAGCAGCGGTTCGGCCGCCGTCGTTGGGCCACCGCCGCTGAGAACACAGCCACTACCACCACCGGTCGTCACCGGCGTGGGTAAGACGGCTTGGCGAGGGGCATCGTCGACCAAAGCCAACGACCCCGAAAACCGCCGCCGCCATAGAACCGTACACGATAAGGAAGCGACTAATGTTAACGGTGATTACCTTACGGACGAAGAACACGACCGAGATCTCTCTACCCCTTCCCACACGGCTACGCTCTCTCCGACTTCTCTCCCAAGAAACACAATGAGGAAGAAGGTTTCACCCCTAGGGTTTTTAACTAGGTTAAATGGGCCTCTCCCTCTTTTGCTTAACCCGCAAGAAACCCACTAACCCAAACCCTAATAAATAATTACAACTAATAATAATAATAATAATATTAAATAAATAAAAAAAAGGGGTGCTACATGTATTAGACAGTCTAAGACAGAATACCTATGATGCAGTTTCAGCAAGGAACACATTGACGAGGGTTTAGAAGTAAGCATTGGGGAGCAAAAGTAACCCAAACATATATTGGTCAAGTATGTAAGTTCTATGTTCCATAGGGAGGATGAGATTGCAGATGCCATTAAGGTAGGACAGTTAAATTGGAGAACGGTTATGGGAGTGTTTTGTGCTAGGAGTGCATCGTTAAAACTGAAGGGGAAATTTCTACAGAGTAGACGTAAGACCAACTATGTTGTATAGTTCTAAGAAGATGTAAAGAAACTGGAAGTACTAGAGACAAGGATTTTAAGATGGCTGTTTAGAAGGGCAATGCTAGATAGGATCCTAAAGTTTTCCATTAAAACTAGGGGCTGCACCTATTACAGATAAATTGAGAGTGTAGCGGTCGAGGGGGTGAGACCGTCGGAGAGGTTGACCTAGGAGAATGTAAGATAACCAGTTAGGGATGGACATGACAACTTTAGTCATCTCCAAGGACATGACTTCTTACAGGAGTGCTTGGAGGCATAGGACTGGTTGATAGAGGTGTCGTCAAGAGGCACTAGGTTCCTTGTGTAGGATAATCGGTTCTAACCCGACTTTCTTGCTTGACTTTGTTACTATCCATCTTACGTGTTTAACTTGCTACATACATTAGTTCTATTTCCACTACATGTCTTACCTTATTCAATTGTCTTCTTGCAGACTTGCACACACAATTGAATTTTTAAACTTGTACTCTTTAAATGTTGCACAAACTTGTGCATCATGCAAAAGTCAGGTTAACGGAAACAACCTCTCGACCCTAGTGGTCGAGGTAAGGTTTGTGGAGTTTGATTTGGTTTTGGTATTAAAACAGGAAATTTAGAATTTTGTTGCACTGAAGGGAAGAACTCTTCGTTGAACTTAACAATAACTAAAGCAAACTTCATTGTATTTTGATGCATTTTTCCCTTATAATCATCCTAAATTACTAGGGTCCTATTCATCTTGTACTAAGTGCATAATTGGTTGGTACAAAACGGTTATATGTAGGTGTTTCATCTTATTATCATGCCAAAACAGAAATAGTAGAAAGCATATTTACCGATGGAGGATCATGGATGATGCATCCAACAGTTTCCACCTCTGTAAATGATGGATTCAATTGTGTAGGTCGACCGGTCTTCCTCCATCCTCGAACCTCTGTAACAATGCGTGATAAGAGGAGCTGTCTCTATTTGCAAACATCAATTCAATTACAATCACCCAGAATTAGTTTGAGGAGAGAGACATACCTGTATAGTCAATGGTATCACCAACCAAAACACTAAACCAATCTGGAGTCAATCTCCCAACCTCCATCAACTCAAAGAAATCACGACGACAAAGATAGTACGCTCCTGTGCTTAGTTGAAATCTAGACATATCGCCTCCAAGAATTTCTACCCATTCATTATTAGATTCCGAAGTTCCCTCAGCTATATCATTATCGGTGTACACAAGGCTCACACTACAATCATGTACCTCCAATCCACTCATCACGGCAATAGACACACTAACTTTATCTCCAACGTGTAATGTGTTTCCGATTGGCCAAAAGCTTAACCATATACAAGCTTCACCAGATCTAGGTTTACCAAAAACTCTGGGGTTGTACATCAAGTCAACACCATTGGTTGACTTGATTTTAGCAAACCATACATAATCATCACCTGATATTGTATATCTAAAAGTTACATTTAATCCTTTGAGCCTCCTATTCTGGGGACATGAAGGCACATCAAAGGACAAAGATGGTGACTCTGACATATACTCAGGCTTCAAATTTGGATCCTTTATGTCTGGTAGAGTTGTGCTCACTATATCGAATTCATACAATATCTGTCCACACAAGCAAGCGAGAGTTCAGTCATTCATAATCAGTTTGCATGTTTGTGTGTGGTAATGCGTGTGTATTTGAGAGAGGAACAACAAACCTGCATATCTGTACGTCTGCCTATGATGAGCTTGTCATCACCAACCAGGAACATCTCATGCCGCTTATATTTCGGTAGCCACTTCAAATGCCCCAAATCAGTTGCATATAGCTCGGCTACCGGTAATAATTTGATAAAGCCTTCAACTTCAGCTAAATTAATACAACCTTCATAGCCAAACTCTTGCAACATGAATCGATGTGATTGGAATGTTATTCCCACTAGTGACTTACAGTAATATACGTACAGTTCTGCAAGTGTACTTGGCAGACCTTGAAGCCATTCAAGTCTTGAGCAGAAACTCAAGTCAAGGACCCGGAGATTTATAAAATGTAAATGATCCAGGGACCAAAATAATCCATTGCTTAAATTCAAGTACTGCAAGCATCGTTGGGCATACAAGCTCAGGAGAAAAGAATCAGCACTCTCAAGATTGCAGTCGTTGAGGAATAACCGTTGTAATGAATGTGGGAAGGAAAAGGGAGCTTCTTTTGTGACTCCACCAGCAGTAGAAGTAGAAGTAGAAGCTTCTAACAGACTTATTTGCATCCTGATGAACAGGTTTCGACAACTTGTCATGTTCAATAACTTGAGGTTCTTAAGGTCTCCAATGGTTTCACAAATGTTAACCAGACTCTGACAGTTCCAAAGAATCAAAGTCTCAAGATGAGGGATCTTGTAGATGCTGCGGATTTCAAGTAGACTATGCGAGTCCTTAAGGCTTAAAATCTTCAATGAATGAAGAACCTGTTGCAAAAGTAAAAAGATTTATTTAACACAGAACATCGACATGAAGACCAGTAAAAAGTTATAAGGAAAATCCATAATAAGAGGATATTAGATTCCCTACCATTGGTGGGTCAAATACTACCAACTTGCTATAGCTCATATCTACAGCCACCATATTTCCCATGTATAAACCAGAGGGTAAGGTTTCTAAATGAAATCCAAGCCAACAGAACCATCTTAAAGCTTCTGAAAAGTTATTGTAGGATCCAGTAAGTTCTACATAATTTAGCTGGAGCAACTTCAGGTTATCCATGTTTTCAAGTGCATCTGTCATGAGGTCTGATGACTGCAAATTTAGCATGAAGAGAGTTAGCAAGCATACATCATACCTAGAAACAAATGCACCAAAGTTTCCATGAGTAAATAACAAAAGCATACCCACGAAAATATTCAAGTTATAGTTAAGAACCTATAAAAACCAAAACTTTCTACCAGATTCCAAAAAAAAAAAAAAAAAATACAACACGATATGATAACAAAATAAAAAAACCTTTATAACATATATAAACAAATTTCTTCATCTTTGTCTTTTTTAAACATACACATAAACAAGTAAAATATGAATAATTAATTTTAAAAAAATTAGATCTAAACACATAAAAGTTAAAAACCCAAAAATTTAGCTTTTGCTTATTTTGTATTACCCCGCACGCCTGCTTCTCTTCCCCTAGCATTTTCATGTCAAGTGTAAGACCTTCTATCGTTTCTGAACCCTGAAAGGAAATAAGATGATGCTATAAATATCTAGATGAGCTTGGAGGCTTAAACATACGCATAAGAAGCATCTTACCATTCCTTTTCTCAGTATCTTATAAGAGACATCGCTATCCCAAACTCTACTGCATTTCCTAGGATCACCGAATGATTTTTGACGAACTACGTTTCTGCCCATCTCTTGAAGCAATCGATGCATCAATAATTTATTGCTAGGTGAAACAGAAAGAAGGCATCTGTTGGTTAGGGTTTTAATGCCAGATAATGCAGAGTAATCAGGCTCCAATATCTTTTCCACGTAATCCTTGTCTTTGCCGATAAAAAAGCAAGCAATATGCAAAAACAACTCTTTCTGAGAATTATATGGCAATGAATTGTAGCCCTGTGTGAGTACACTTTGAATTCGAGAATGTATATCCTTTGTCGATGTCCTCAATTGACTTTCCCAATATGCGATGGTCTTGCAGTTAGATAGAGAGGAACCCAACACTTCAAGAGCCAATGGATTTCCTTCACAATACTCTACTGCTTGTTTTGCAAGATCCATAAAACCATCCTTTGGACTTTTGGATCCAAATGCATGCTTACTTAAAAGCTCTAATGATTCGTCATCATTCAGTAACTCCATCTTATATAGCTGACACCTACTAGATGAGAACATAGAACAGTTATCTGTATTTTCAGTGGTTATTATAATCTTGCTTTGTGGATTAATCTCCCCATTTCCAAGTAAAGCAACTAATTCTGTCTCTTCAACAATGTCATCAAGAACGATAAGCGCCCTTTTCGTTTGCAAGGCCTCCTCAATCTTACACGTACCATGAGAAACACTTGGTATTTTTCTCTTTCTACCCCCTAAAAGATCTTTGAGAAGTTGTTCTTGTAGCTCAAGCAAACCATTGTGAACTCTACATCTAGTACCAATGTCTTCAATAAAACTCATGCTTTCAAACCTTTTCCTATTTGATTCGTAGATGTACTTTGCCAAGGTTGTCTTGCCACTTCCTCCCATGCCGTAAATTGCTATATATTCGAGATCTGGTTGGTGTAACCTAGAAGTGATCTTCTCATATCGAATGCCCATCCCTGTCAGATTCAGTGGAAGATGAACTTTTTTGCCATCTAGTTCATTGTAAAGTTCATCAACAATTTTCTTGATAAATTTTGTTTCAGGCCTGTAGTAGCATGAATCAAGTTTTAGTATGATAAAACTAAATAGAAATTCTATGAAAACTTAAGATTCTAACTGTAAAGTACATAGTATATGTAAAAATTTGATTACTCAAATTTTCCGAAAAACAAAGAAACAAAATTCATGAAAATATGGCAAAGTATTAAAAGGTACAATCGTATAGAAGATTTTTAGGTGAATGCATTTCAAATATAAACACAATCAGAAAAAAACAAATACTCTTCACTATGCTTCTTAGTTAGTTTAGTGGTTCAGTATCTTCTCCTAGGCATTGTTCTTCCAAATGCAAGCTTTAACTATGAGCCCCTGTTACTCTTTCTTTGACTATGCTAACATATGTATCTATCATGTATTGTCTAACTTTTTCTCGTTCTTCTTTCTAAATGGAAACATTTTTTGGAAGGGCGTCCCAGGCTATTCCCAGAGTAATCCCAACAAATTGCGAATAAACTCAATGGGCCATAATTGTTGCATATGTCTGGAATTGAACCCTGGATAGATGGGATATTCCACCACATCCCCCAGGGTATCAACCACTACGCCACAACCTTTGTGGTTATTCTAAATGGAAACATTTTTTGGTTGCAAACTCCTTTTTTGAAAACCTTTTTACAAGTTGGGGTCACCACGTCATCAGGAAAACTGCCTCGCTACCCCATGAGGCAGAGGGAATAGACAAGGGCAGCATACATCTTGCTAACCTAATCCATGTGAGATTCATCGCGTTTGTTTTGTTTGGTTTACTAAAAAGCAATCACATATTTGCTATCCTAATGATATTTACTACATCATTTCGTCTAACTTTAATCAAATTCTTTGACATAAATAATCAACATTATTTCCCATTAGCAGGCATGATCCCTACTAGGCAACATCATTACTATGACATTTCTCCACAAAATTAAGTTCAGATTCATAGAAATTAACACCAGTAATCTTCAAATTACTAAATCACAGTACTGAACATTGAAATATAATGAGTAAGAAAAAAAAACATACCCAGAAAGAACCTCACCCGTCAAGTCAGCAACCTTCTTAAGGGCTTCTCTCCATCGTTTCACATTATCATCCGTCCACCTTGAAGAGGTTTTCACTTCTATCTTAAAAGTTTTCTGTTGATTCCTAACATCAGAGGGATCGACATGATAAAAGACCGGTAAAACGAAATGATTGAACTCCCTCCTTTGCTCAAGGATCAACCAAAGTTCTTCAAGGCACCATGTGGAAGTTGCATAGTGCTCTGACAATACAACTACCGAAGCCTTGGATGCTTTGATAGCTCTATCGATTTCCGGCTTTAGTTCACGACCTCTGTCGATTTCATCATTGTCCCTAAAAGTGAGAAGTCCCGCTCTCCCTAAGGCCTCATAGAGATGATCTGTAAAAGAATAACGAGTATCTTCACCTCTGAAGCTTAAAAAAACATCATAGCCTGTGGCAGGAGGAGCCATAGTACTGGAGTCATCATCGCTGCTAGCATGATCCCCAAGAGAAGCCATGATAGTAGAATCATCACAGCTGGTAACATTAGCACCAGGGGAAGCCATGATACTAGAGGCATCATAGTTGGTAGCATTATCTCCAAGAAAGCTCTTGATAAAGGTTAAACAGTTGCCCATTGAATTAGATCTGCCAAGAATAGAATGAGATGAGATCTTGATCTCCTACTAATACCAAAAGCAATCATGTCTGTGTTGTAATCATAAAAAAAAAAAATTAAGTGGTGTACCTTCACCCTGCATGCTATGGTTGCTACCCACCGGACCATCAAGCAATAATACTGACAAAGGTCCAAGAAGATAATCAGAAAAGCAGAATTTTATGTCAAATCAGTCAATCAGATAGTGTAAGTAGAGGAGGTCTGATGGTGTATTGGACTCCAAGGTTTTTCATGTCAGGTTTGATGATGTTGTATTGGACTCCAAGGTTTTTCATGTTTCATCAGTGCCAACTCAACATAACCTTCCAATAGTTTTTTAAAACTTTGTGGGGCACCACCACCTTTAATTTATATCATTATTTAAATAAAGCAATGTATTGAAGTTGTATAAAATACAAAATTACTTATATATACAGAATATTTTGTTTTCAAGATATTCGAAAATTTAGAAACTGGATTTAAAAACTGGTGTTTTTGAGAAATCAGTACCAAAATGCACAAAAGGTGAATTTATAAAGATTTGGGTTTCAAGGAACTCTTGTATACAAATATGTATAAAGAAAATTTATAAAAATGAACTTATAAAATTGAGTTTTTTCAAGAATGTATAAAAGTTAAAAATACGTACAAAAACCAAAAATTGTGGTTTTAAAGAATTCGTAAAAGATGTATAAAATATCCTATTTTTTCAATATTTTTAATTTAAACATTAATAAACAGAGTTCCCTTATTTTGCAAACTGTGTAATTTGTGCAAACTTTGCAAACTAATATAAATCATTGATTAGATAGACTAATGAACAAAATTAATTGTTGATAATTAGAGAGTTACAACTAACCATTTGAAATTCAAATTCAAATTACTACCCTTACAAAAATAAACGAAACCTATTGCCAAAATGGATTATGAATGGTGGAATCTTGGTTTGCAAAGTTTGCACAGAGTTTGCAAAATAAGGGGACTCTTAATAAATATACAATTGTTTATATTTATTAATCTAAATATATTAATGACATTAATTGTTTATTTTTATTAATTTAAATAGCTTGATAAATACAAATTCTAAGACTCCGATTTCAACAATAGAAAACTCCTCGGTTTTTAAACCTCTGAAAGAGAAGGTTACGTACAACCTCCGACCAAAAATGTTTTCTACAATCTGACCCCCCAAAACTCCTCACCGTGGTGAAAAACCTCCCGATACACATACCATTGTGAATGCTCTTAGAAAAACCCTTAAAGTATGTACATTATTTTTATTAGTGTTGATCAAATTAATGAAAAGAAATAAAGAGTCAACTTCAGACAAGAGGATAAGGAAACTCTAGTGAAAGAAAATTGTAGCCATCCAAATAATTACAATAATTATCATATTTGGTAAGATGTATAATCATTTACAAACCGAATAATCTACACAGAATTACAAACCTCTTTTATCTATTGCTTCATATTATGAAATGTTACCAAAAATGTTTTCTACAATCTGACCCCCCAAAACTCCTCACCGTGGTGAAAAACCTCCCGATACACATACCATTGTAAATGCTCTTAGAAAAACCCTTAAGTTATGTACATTATTTTTATTAATGTTGATCAAATTAATGAAAAGAAATAAAGAGTCAACTTCAGACAAGAGGATAAGGAAACTCTAATGAAAGAAAATTGTAGCCATCCAAATAATTACAATAATTATCATATTTGGTAAGATGTATAATCATTTACAAACCGAATAATCTGCACAAAATTACAAACAAACCTCTTTTATCTATTGCTTCATATTATGAAATGTTCAGGAACAAAATTTAAATTAAAAAAGAGTAGATAGGTTGTTTTGTTTACCGAAGAACTCATGTATGGTAATATGCAAGAAACACAAATGACTAAGAGAGTTATCAAGAACTAAGCGTTTGGTTTGATTGAATTGTTTTGAGTGATTTGGATTTGATGAAAAGATTTGGAATCTTTGGTGTTTGGTTTGTAGGATTTAACATGGAACCGAACTTTATTATTTAATATTTATAAATAATCTATGATAACAATTATCACTAATTAGGTTACCTTTTTATTAATTAATTATTACAAACCAATGTTTTTAACATATTTTAAACATTATTACATATAAAATATATGAAATACCAACCACCCCGTGGGATTTGAAAATCCAATGTTTGTGGGATTTCAATGAAATCCTGGTATCTTAATTCTAGGAAATCCTTCAAAAAAAACATGGGATTGGAATGCAATTCAATTCCAAATCCTTTCAAATTCAATCCCATCCTACAAACCAAAGAGGATGCAAGTCTTTACTTCAAATCCCAAAATTTAGTCAAAACGGTGCATTTGATGGCAGATTTCAAAATAAAGGCCAAAGTATTTTACATTCAAAGTTAGGTTTTTGTTTATAATAAGAAAATCAAATGGACAAACTTCATAAGGGTTGTCTCCTCTGGTTCACGTTATCATGATTTATCACTTCTGGTTTTTATTCTCAAAGTTTACTTTGCTTACAAACATCTTAGAGGGGCCTACAAAAAAGGATTTTACTCCAGAAAATTCTCGAATAGAAGTTACCTGAAATGTCGATATCCCCGCCCTCCGAACAAGATGTGAGGGACTCCCACATCCAGCTCGCCATAGGAGAACCCTCCACTCCCTGCTTCGGTGCTTCCCCTAAAATACTCCTGTGTAATTAGAAAAACCATAGAATAAAATGATTGAACTCCCTTGCATGTAATGTGGAAGTTGCATTATTATCCAATAATCCAACTTATGAAACCTTAAATTCTACAATTACTATTTATACTCAATTACTATTGAGTATAAATCAAATCATACTCAATGCCGCTTACTTTTTTAAATACACATGAAATTAACATGGCACATCAGCCTCTAGTTAACTCCTAGTTCTCACTCCATAAATGTTATTCAAAAAGTATAGCGGCAGTTTACCATATATATCTTACAAGTTGAGGGACTGCATATGTAATTCCAACATTTTACCAACGCTTGGACTAACTTCCAAAATCTATCCAAAATTCAGTGGCCAAAGTTGAAAGAAATTAAACTTTCTAATTAAAACACTCGTGGCCAAATTGTAAAAACCAAAACTTCACTTCACTCACTAAACAAATAAATTGAATTTCTCTCCCGGGTCGTCTTCCTGACCCGGTTTCCATCTGGTTGGACCCGACTTCTAGAATCCAGCTCGGTTTTCACCAATTTCTTACTAAAATCCACATGCAATGATAATTTTTTAATTCTTTTGGATCTTCGTATCTCTTTTAACTCCATTGGATAAAAAAGTGGTAATCTAATTTCTAAATTTCCTCTTATTCGCTTATCGCCTCCATCGCCTTCAGTTCTCTCAAACATCTCGATCCTAACGTCTCCATAAGATCCATCTCCTTCGACGTACATCGATCTCCCCTTCTTTTCTTGGTTTTCGTCCATGTTATAATTTCTGCATGAAATCTGTGGTTTTCATCCGTTTGTGGTTTTGTTTTTCCTCCCTGTCTAGATTGAAACCGTTCCTGTTATGTTTTGTTTTGTCTTGTTCGCTCAATGGTTTTCGTCCCTGTTTTGTTTCCGTGTTTTGATTGAAATCGTATTTCTTGTGGAATAGTCCATGTTTTGTTTGCTTGTTTTGATTGAAATAGTATGTCTTGTGGAATAGTCCATGTTTTGTTTGCTCAAACCAACCATGGGATAATAGTTTGAAGAAGCTATGTTAGTGATAGTATCTTTGTAACTCATAAATTTTGAAGTAGTTTATGTTTTAAATAACTTAAAATGGTTTTGAAAAGCCTAGGTACTTCTTGCTTCATAAGGTTAAGGCAATAACCTTGAGGAAATTGGAGGTCGGCAACTTGTGAAATGAGGGTCCACGAAGCTCCAAGAGTTCATGGAAAATCATTTAAATTGAAGATTTGAAATCTACAAAGTTCGAATTCAATGGAAACCACTCTTCTTTGTCCTCATAAAGGCCTAAGGCGAAATCTAAATTAGGTGAAACTAAAATGGTTGTTAAAAGTGACATTTTCCCCAAACCTCTGGGTGTAGGGATTTAGAAATACCCGAACAGCTGAACCCGAACCCGCAACTTTTGGGCTGGGTATTGGGCCGGGGTAAATGGTTATGATCGGGGTATGGTTTTAGTCAATACCCGCCTATTTATCCGAACCCATATCTAACCCCGAACCATATATATTTAATAAATTTATAATTTTATTGTTAATATAATATAGATTACATACAATTTTATTAATAGAAAACTTATTCTATTGAAATAGTAAAATACATATTTCATTGAAAACTTAATAATTCATCATATATAAGTTATGATTATTAATTTTAGTAACGGTTTTCTTAAAAATATAGGAATGGCTAATGTAAGAGAATGGAAGAATGAAGATTAGTAGTATTGTTTTAGAATCTATGTAATGGTTTAAGTTAGAATATCATGAAATTCATATAGCTTAAAGTTTGTATGGTGATTGCATTTATCTTACATTTTGTTAAACGTGAACTTGTTGAATATTTTTTTTTGAAGGGTGTTCGGGCCAAAGCCCGACTAATCCCCGACAATTTTTGGGGCTAAACATGGCCCCACTTAAATGTCCCTAGGCATATGCATAGGAAGGCTCGAACTCGATTAGGGCGCTATGAACCCCCGAGCGATAACCAATCCGCCACGACACTGTTGACAACTTGTTGAATGTTCATGTTGCTAGAAAATGAAAGTTAAAAAATAATCCAACTCATTGTTTGATGTGTTTCGCAGATAATTCTAGGAAACAAAATTTTATTTAGTAAATTTTAATCGACTAAGAATATAAATGACATACCCGATACCTGCGGGAATACCTGCGGCCCCGCTAGTTATTTGATAATGGGATACCCGACGGAATGAGACCGGATATGGGATATGGTTTTATAATAGGGTATGGGATATGGTGGCATGGTAGAAACCAATCCCAATATATTTGGTGCTTGTCAAATGGTTTGTGATCGTGAATTCGTCCTTGATATGTTTGCTCAATTAGTCCTTGTTTGTCTGAAATCATACCTGTTTAGACTGAAATCGCTTTGATACTTATTGTGAAATTGTCCTTTTTTGTTTGTTCAAAACTTATAACACAAGAATTTTATTACATAAGACTTTTAACAACCTCATAATATCCTTTGCTTTCTTTTAACAACCTCATAAATTTGGTGATTGAGATCTTGTGCTTTCTTTAGGACCTTAACAACCTCATAAGTCAACACGTTACACGTATACGTTTGTGTTGGATATATATAAAAATGTATTTTTTTATTAATTAACAACAATTTGAATGACAAAATTAACCATTTTAACCTTCTATGAACTGACCATTGCTCAATAATAATACCAAAAAAAAAGAAAATAATAATACCAAATTTGTCTTTTTTTTTTTAAGGTTCATGATCTGGGTTTGTCGAGACTACATCCTTGATATTTTTACAGAGAGCTAAAGCATGCTCCCCTGAGATTAACACTCAGTGGGCCCTGCCCCTGATTGCTCTACAAAATTTGTCTTTGAGCTTTGATTGAACTCGATTCATATCAATGCTAGCTAACTTAGATTTCATATCAGATATAGATAAAACTTTATTTGCCCATGCTAGCAAACAAAGATGCCTAAGGATATTTATAATATATTCAATACAATGAGACATCACCTGATGTAACTCCATTTTTGCTCAATAATCAGAGGATAGATATGACCTTAAATAAACTTTTAATTAAATTATCACCTCCTAGCCTCCTATAGTTTTATAGGTAATTAATTAAACTTTTGTTTATTTGAAATATTTTAAATCCCATTTAAGGTCGTATACTTGAATATCGTGTGAATAATCCTTCTCTTGGTCTCAACGTGAACTTATGAGTTTTTTTTTCTTTCACCTCCTTTCACATGGCTTTTTTCAAGTTTCCCCAAACTAAAATAATGGCTTCATGCTCATCACAACGTTAAAAATTTAATTAAGATCGATCTCATGAGTAAATTACAAAGTTTGTCCTTGTGGTTTGATGTTGATTATTATGATGGGGTCCTTGAACTCTTAAATTCATGTATAGGATCTACGGTTTCACTTTCAGTAAGATGCAGGTATGTGAAGCTAAATTTCAAAAAAAATAAAAAAAGAACCCATTAAATCAAGATATTTTAGTCAATTTGTCCATTTCATTAATAAATTTGTTAATGTACAAACTTAGATGTGTATTGTACACATCTTGAAACTGTTAAGAAAGAAAAATAAATAAATAAAACCCCAAGAGTCTCCACTCCATCTCTGTCCCAAACCCTTAGGTCATCTTCTCTAGTCAACAATATCCATCAGAGGCCACCCCACACCAAACACATCCGCATACACCAAATCAACCCAATACAAATTCCAAGCACCAATATTCAACTTAAATACATAAAACGTCAAAATAAAAACCCAAACCAATCAATGTAAATATCAAAACTCAAATCCAAATTGAACTCAAAAAAAAAAAAAAAAAATTGTTGCAAAAATGGGTTTTGATTGTACAAATCTCATGAGGAAGATGATAAAGGTTGTCTATAAAATGGTAGAGGTCCACTTTTATCGAAATAAAAATTGGTAATAAAAGTTGTTGGTAACCCCTTTTAAGTTCAAATTCTTCACTATATATGTTGGAACCCCCTTCTCTCCTTAAGGCCTCATTTGGAGATTACATTTAGTGGTTCCACGTATTCTAACATTATACCCCTCATTATATATTATAGAGATGAATGTTTCTCTTGTTCTTGCATCAAGGATGATTTTGGCAGCATTTGACACTCACGCAATATGCCTCCAATTTGATGCATTATGAGATGCCATCATGTGGTCACTCCGTATATCTTTCTCATACTTCTAAGAATGCCCATCATCTTCATGTTGAGCACATTCATATATTCATATGTGAAGTTACCGCTCTACTTATACACAAAACCTTCCAAACTTTCTGTTGCATCATTAAAGTTGATGTGTTTTTGGTCAAAATTACTCCTGCACTATGACTCTCAACTTTTAACACTTTCAAGTGATCAACTTCTCTGCATAAAATGGAGGTTAATTTCATTAAAAAAAATGACCAAGTCCTAGAGAAGCAGCAAAGTGATACGAATTAGTTGTTACCGGTTGTCACTTGACCTTGATCACACCCATGAGAAAAGTAAAAACTCCAAAAATGTACCTGAAACCTGAACAAAGAAAAAGGTAACAAAATACATGTGCAAAGAACAAAATTAAATGCTCAACAGAACCAAGAACAAAGCCATACCATGCCCTCGCCTTGGCACTTTCCTTATTTCTTTTTCTGCTTAGTTTCTTTCATGGCTTTTTTTTCTTTTTCTGATTAGTTTCTTTTACTGATTGTTTAATTCTTTCTGCCATCATCGTCGAAACATGCTTAACATGTTGAGGCTTCCTAGAACTACCTTCCCCGGTGAAAATCCCTTTTGTATCGGCCACAACAGATTTAACGCCTTCAGGCTTATCTACCTTGTTCATCAGCTTGTCTATTTGAGCTTCACTATTGAAGCCCACTCCCTCACCAATCTGAAAATGTGCACTATAATTATTAAAGGAATACGATTGGATAATAGTAGTTGAAAAACATGGAAACAAGGGGATACTAAGAACCAAATAACCTCGGTTATGTTACTTTTTTTCTCTCTATTTTGTATGTTCTTCATAGAAGACATGTATGACAACTAGCAAGACTTTGTTCAAATCAAGCATACATTCTATTACAGATCCTCTCTTTATCTTCTTATTGAAGTATATACAGAGAAAGACAAAGGATCGTGTGGGAATAAGAGTTAAGGTGAGAAGTAAAAGAAGAGATTTGGAACCTTGATCACTTTTAATCTCAAAACAACCCATGAATTGTGCTTTAGAAGATAATTGATCTGGTGCATCTCATTATGTTGACCACCATAACTTTCATGTTCACTAGAAGCAAACCCTATATATGTACATATATATATATGAGTAAAGTGCAATTTTGGTCCCTGTGGTTTGACAAAAATCTCACTTTTGGTCCCTACAGTTTAAAAAATACACATTAGCTCCTGCAGTATGCATAATTGCCCGATTTTGGTCCCTCTGACTAACAGTTGTTAAGTGAAACCGTTAGTTAGGACTAATTTGTTTTTTTTTTTCCATTTTTTCTTGTTTTTACTTTAATAATAACCACAAGGACCAATAGTGTAATTTACTCTATTTAATATATATATATATATACACACCTCCTTCTTCTCCACCCACCACCACCTACCTACCTTCTTCACCCACATCTTCATCATCCACCACCACCACCACCCACATCCACCTGCCGCCATTTCTGGATCAAACCATCATAACTCTAGGGATCAAACTTCCAACTTTCTCAAACACAAAAAAGGAAACCGGGTCATGTATCAAAAAACCCGACCCGACCGGCCTATTCCCCTTTCTTCTTCTATCTCCTTCAAAGGGCTAATGGACTCCCCTAGGGTTTCCAATTGCAATTGCAGGTGGTGTGCCAAATTGCCAATGTTATAAAGCAACAAAATTGCTCTCCAAAATCAATGAACACCACTCGGAAAAAGAACCCCAAACCCTCACCGGCTGTCCAATTTTCCAATGCCGTCGTCTACTTCCTCCCATACCTCCGTCCGGCCGAGCTCTCGGCCGTCTCATCCGCCTCCAAAACCCTAAACCTCTTATCAAAATCCGTCATCGCCGCCAGATCGTCCGACGCTTCCAGAACCTTCGAGAAGCTTCCGGTTCTGTTCGTCATCTCCGACCACCACCACCCGTACGCGCACTTCATCTACACTCCGGTTCAAGTCCTAACCTTTTTATCGGAAGACCCGCCATGTCAGCAATGGGGGTCGGGTTTTGACGGAAGACCCGATGGAAATCTGGTGCGGCCTCCGGCGGCGGCGGTGAAGGGCGGCGGCGGGTGTGGGTGTGAGAGGTGCGATAGGGATTTTGGGGTGTGTAGGTGTTCGAGGGTGGAGGTTGATGGGTTGAGATGGGAGTGCGGGTCGGGTTGTGGATGCGGGTCGGAGTGTGGGAAGCGGGTGGGTCAGAGAGGGGTCGAGGTCCGGTTGAAGATTGTGAGAAGTGGGAGGAAAGGGTGGGGGTTGCATGCGGGTGAGTTTATTGGAGGTGGAGAGGTCGTTTGTGAGTATGCAGGTAACCTGTTTGTGAGTATGCAGGTAACCTGTTTGTTAAAATGCCTGAATGAAAGAATTATTCAGACCTGCATATTATGCATGTTATTCACCTGCATTATTCAGGGTGAATAATTCATTATGCGAATCGATTTCGAAAGTATGCCTTGATTATTGTGGATTTGGTTTGTTTTCATTTCTGCAAACGGTTCATTATTGGGAGTCATCCACATTTACTTTATCCGAAATCACCGCGAATTTGAGTAATCACGCATTTTACGGTGGTGGTGGTGGTGGTGGATGATGAAGAGGTGGGTGAAGAAGAAGGTGGGTGGTGGTGGTGGGTGAAGAAGAAGGAGGTGTATATATATATATATATATATATATATTAAATAGAGTAAATTACTCTATTGGTCCTTGTGTTTATTATTAAAGTAAAAACAAGAAAAAATGGAAAAAAAAAAAACAAATTAGTCCTAACTAACGGTTTCACTTAACAGCTGTTAGTAAGAGGGACCAAAATCGGGCAATTATGCATACTGTAGGGGCTAATGTGTACTTTTTAAACTGTAGGGACCAAAAGTGAGACTTTTGTCAAACCACAGGAACCAAAATTGCACTTTACTCTCTCTCTCTCTCTCTCTCTATATATATATATATATATATATAGAGAGAGAGAGAGATAGAGAGGAAAGTTCAAATGTGAACCACTTTTTCATTGTAAACATGCATGAGGACGAATATCAGCCACTCATCCGGTCAATAAAGGCAGATTTGACCGGTCCCCCCCCCCCCCCCATTAATAATCTCTACCTCCCATGAATCGCGTCAATCCTCTGTGATCACGTCCACCGTGACCAAAGATGTGTGGCTGAGAAGATTCGTCCTCACGTTCACAACCAAAATTGAGTTCACATTTGAATCTATATATAGTATTAGTTTCAAATGAGAAGTGCTAAAAAATACGAAGTAGAGAACTGATCTCAATCGTTGATCCGGTCAATAAAGGCGGCTTTGACCTCGCCCACCGTGAATCGCGTCTAACCCAACTTTGAGTAGTCAACTATGATCTCAACCGTTGATCCGGTCAATAAAGGCGGCTTTGAGCTCGCCCTCCGTGAATCGCGTCTAACCCAACTTTGAGTAGTCAACTATGATCTCAACCGTATCAACGGTTGAGATCAGTTCTCTACTTCGTATTTTTTTAGCACTTCTCATTTGAACCCCCCTCTATATATATATATATATTATATATAGGGGTGGGTTCAATTGCAAACCACTTTTTCATTGTGAACGTGAGGACAAACGAGAGTGCGCCACGTGTCACTCTGAATTTTCGGCGAGTTAGTATTATTCAGTCTGAATAACACTATTATTTAGACTGAATAAAGCGTTATTCAGTATCAATAACACTAAATAGCCGAAATTCAGAGTGACACGCGCGACTTGTAACAAAAAGCCCGCGACCTTAGTGTTATTCATACTAAATAACACTGTTATTCAGTATGAATAACACTAAGGTCGTGGGAAAGGTCGCGCGTGTCCTCTGAATTTTTTGCCACGTGTCGCGCTCTCGTTTGTCCTCACGTTCACAATGAAAAGGTGGTTTGCAATTGAACTTTCACCTATATATATATATATATACATATAGAGGAAAGTTCAATTGTGAACCACTTTTTGGTTGTGAACGTGAGGACAACCGAGAGCGCGACACGTGGCGGCTTTGAGTGTGGTCCCCTCCTTTAATTCAATGCCCTCCCATGAATTGCGCCTAGTCACCCGCCGTGGATCTGACGTGGCGCCTAGTCATCCGCCACATGTCGCGCTCTCGGTTGTCCTCACGTTCACAACCAAAAAGTGGTTCACAATTGAACCCACCCCTATACATATATATATATATATATAGAGAGAGAGAGAGAGAGAGAGATAGAGGTTCAAATGAGAAGTGCTAAAAAATACGAAGTAGAGAACTGATCTCAACCGTTGATCCGGTCAATAAAGGCGGCTTTGACCTCGCCCTCCGTGAATCGCGTAGTCAACTATGATCTCAACCGTATCAACAGTTGAGATCACTTCTCTACTTCGTATTTTTTTAGCACTTCTCATTTGAACCTCTCTCTCTCTCTCTCTCTATATATATATATATATATATAGAGAGAGAGAGAGAGAGAGGAAAGTTCAAATGAAAACTCATTGCCTTTCCTAATGAAGCAAACTTCCACGGTATGTTGCACCATATTTGTGGGAATGTTTATGTGCTTACATGCATGTTATCTAATAAGCTCGATGTTGAATTTGAAATACCTGTTTACTAGCTTCATCTATAACCACTGATTTTGATTTCACCTCATGTGGGATTGGAGCAGATTTTGAAGTCTCATCAGAAACAAATGCTTTAGACATGCCCAAATTCTCTAGGTTATCGCTCTCACTTTGGTCCTGAATAAACCCCAAGAGCAACAATAGAGAAATTAATGTATTCAAGATGAGACATCGAGAACAGATGAGGGGAAAACAAGTTCTAAAGTTAAATTTCATTAATTTTTCTTTCAGTTCCTCTAAACATAAAAATTCAACCACGAAAGCCACATCAGCAAATTGGAGGGAAAAGCAACAAATGATGAAAAGTCCATCTTTTTATAAAAAACGGTTTCTTGTAGTTTCAGAAGATAATATATGCAACGTGAAAGTCCAATGAAACGTTAAACTCTTGTCTTTATTTATAAATATTTAATTACCTTTGCTTCTGCATCACTAATTTCAGATGTGATACCAGATTTGATTGTCTCCCTGAGTATGCTTGATGATTTGAAGTCAATGGTATTATCCACCAAAGATGATTCAGACATCTCTGAAATATTGTAAATCTCTTCCTGTTTGTTTTTCATTAACAACAGAGCCAAATTAGCATAACTCTATTATTTCATTAATTAAATGCAAATAAACATCAAGTACCAGGAGATTAAACTAATGTAATGGTTTTGTTAATCTATTTACTTGTATGAACTCATGTAATACTTAAGAAGCACTGGATAAAAGAAACATTTCTATCAAATTTAAAAGGTATATCATGCATGAAAAGCTACAAGTTAGGAGATTTGGGAAATATATTAATTGTACTTGACCCACAAACGTATTACCCCCTCCTTGAGATTGTAACAATGTTGACCAATCAGAACTGTAATCATGAGACAAAATTACTAAGGTCCTATTCATCTTCAACTAAACTGCTAGATTATGCCAAAACAGAAATAGTACAAAGCATATTTACCAACTGAGGACCATGGATAATGCATCTAACAGTCTTCAACTCTGTATATGATGGATTCAACTGCTTAGGTCGACCGGTCATTCTCCATCCTCGAACCTCTGTAAAAAAGTGTGATAAGAGGAACTTTCTCTATTTGCAGCTACGATTCAATTACAAACACCCAGAATTAGCATGGCATGGACATACCTGTACAGTCAATGGTATCACCAACTAAAACCCCAAACCATTCACAAGTCAGTCTCCCAACCTCCATAAACTCAAAGAAATCACACCGACAAAGATAGTACGCCCCGGTGCTTAGTTGAAATCCAGACAAATTTCCTCCAAGAAAATTTTCCCCTCCCATGTTATTTTTCACGGTTTCCTCAGCTATTTCATCATAGGCGTATACAAGGCTTGCACCACATTCATGTACCTCCAATCCACTCATCACATCAATAGACACGTTAACTTTATCTCCAGCGTCTAATGTGTTCCCGATAGGCCAGTAGCCTAACCATATACCAACTTCACCAATTCCAGGCTTGCCAAAGACTTTGGGGTTGTACATCAAATCGATACCATTAGTCGTACTGATTTTAGCAAACCATACCCAATCATCTCCTGATATTGTGTATTTGAAAGTTACATTTAATCCTTTGAGTCTTCGGTTCTTGGGACACGAAGGCACATCAAATGACAAAGATGATGATTCTGATATATACTGATCAGGTGTCATTTTTGAATTCTTTATGTTTGGCAGAGATGTGCTCATTATATCGAATTCATACAACATCTGTGCCACACAAGCAATCAAGTTTAGTCATTCATATATGATCACTTTGCAAAAGGTATATGATGTGCCTGTGTGTGCTGATTCATGCGTATTTGAGAGAGGAAAAACAAACCTGGAGATTTGAACTTCTGCCTTTGGTAAGCTGATCATCACCTACAAGGAGCACCTCATGACTTTGATATTTCTTTAGCCATTTCAAATGTCCCAAATCAGTTTCATCTATCTTGGCTATTGGTACCAATTTGAAAAACCCTTCAACTTCAGACAAATTAATGCAACCTCCGTAGCCGAACTCTTGCAATGTGAATCGATGTGATTGGAAAGTTATCTTCTCTAGTGACTCACAGTAATACACATACAATTCTGCAAGTGTACTTGGCAGACATAGAAGCCATTTAAGTCTTTTGCAGAAACTCAAGTCAAGGACCCGAAGATTTTCAAGATGATTATAACAAGGCAGGAACTCAAATAAACCTTTGCTTAAATTCAAGTATTGCAAGAATGGATGAACGTTGAAACTCAGAGGAAAAGAATCAGTACACTCAAGATTGCAGTCATTGAGAAACAACCGTTGTAATGAATGTGGGAAGGAAAAAGGTGACTGTTTTGTAACTTTTCCACAAAAAGTAGAAGCTTCTAATAGATTCATTTGCTCCCTCGAGCATAAGCCTTTACATCCTGTCATGTCCAGTAGAGCGAGACTCGTAAGCTCTCTAATTGTTTCACAAACATGAACCAGACTGTGACAGTTCCAAAGAACTAAAGTCTCAAGATGAGGGATCATGGAGATGTTGCGGATTTCCAATAGATTGTGCGAGTCTTTAAGATTTAGAATCTGTAGTGATTGAAAAACCTGTTGCAAAAGTAACTTCATTTATTTAGCACTGTACACCAAGACAAAGACCACCAAAAAATGAGAAGTTAAAGGGCCAACCCATAAAGATAGAGGATACAGAATCACCTACCATAGGTGGTTCAAATACTTCCAACTTGCTATAGCTCATATCTAAAGCCACCAAGTTTCCCATGAATAAGCCAGAGGGTATCATTCTTAAGTGGAATCCAAACCAACAGAGCCATCTTAGATCTTCTGAAAAATTCTCATGGGATCCGGTGAGTTCCACAAAGTTCAGCTGGAGCAATTTTAGTTTTTCCATCTTTTCAAGGGCATCAGTGGTAAGGTCTGATGACTGCAGATTTAGCATAAAAACAGTTAGCAAGCATACATCACATCCAGAAATAAATGCTCCATGATTCCTTGAGGATTAAGAATATCTGACAAAAAATGATATAGAAAGGAAAATAGTGAATTAAATGGTAACCATTTTCCTTGTAATGTACTTGGATTAAAACTTTTATACAAGTTACCGAAAAAAATAAAAATAAAGTTTGTCAAACTTGCATTCTTGGAGAAAGTTTGACAAGGGTTATTCATTAACTGATCAACATGTTCCACCTTTGAACTATCAACTATTGCTCTTAGCTTTTTAGTTACTAACTAACAATTACACTTCTTCAAAAGCAAACAACTGACAAGTCATGTGCCACTTATTTAGAGATGTTTATATCATTTAATAACACATACCTTAAACCCAACAAACCATTAAAAAGTGAACTTTTTGAACCTAAACAAACTTCTTTTACTTATTTTATTTACCTTGGACATCACCCCCTTTTCCTTTAGCTTTTTCATGTCAAGTGTAAGACCTTCTATTGTTTTCGAACCCTGAAAAGAAATAAGATTACAAAAAATAAAAACTTAGATAAAACAGGAGGATGTGAAAGGGTAATTAAGTAGGCTTAAACATAAACGTAAGAAGTATCTTACCTTTCCTTTTCTCAATATCTTATAAGAGTCGGTGCTAAGCCAAACTCTACTACGTTTCTCAGGAAGCTTGACTGCTTCTTTACGGACTATGTATTTTCCTGTCTCTTGGAGCAATCGATGCATCATCAACTTATTACTAGATGAAACTGAAAGAAGGCATCTTTTTATAAGGGTTTTGATCCCAGATACAGCAGAATAATCAGGCTCCAATATCTTTACCACATAATCCATGTCTTTGCCTATAAAAAAGCAAGCAACATGCAAAAACAACTCTCTTTCAGAGTCGAATGGCAATGACATGTAGCTCCTCATTAATACACCTTGGATTAGCCAATGAATATCTTTTTCCAATAAATTCAATTGACTTCTCCACTCTAAGATGGTATCGCTATTGGATAGGGAGGAGCCCAGCGCTCCAAGACCCAGTGGATTTCCTTCGCAATACCGTACTGCTTCTGCTGCAAGCTCCGTGAAACCTTCTGCTGGGATTTTAGATCCAAACGCATGATGACTTAAAAGCTCTAATGATTCATCATCATTCAATAATCTCATTTTATATTGTTTACACTTACGAGATGAAAACTTAAACCAATCATCTGTATCTTCCGTGGTTATTATGATCTTGCTTTGTGCATTAATTTCCCCAGTTCCAAGTAAAGCAACTAAGTCATATTTTACAATATCATCAAGAACAATTAGTATCTTTTTTGTTTTTAAGGCCTCCTCAATCTTACACGTACCACGAGAAACACTTGGTATTTTTCTCTTTCTACCCCCTAAAATATCTTTGAGAAGTTGTTCTTGCAGCTCACGCAAACCATGAGGTCCTTTACATCTAGTACCAATGTCTTCAACAAAACTCATGCTTTCAAACCTTTTCCAATTTAAATTGTAAATGTACTTTGCCAACGTTGTCTTGCCACTTCCTCCCATGCCACAAATTGCTAAAAATTCGAGATTGGGTTCATGTAACCAGGAACTGATCTCCTCATATCGAGTGTCCATCCCTATTAGATCAGGTGGAAGATAAACCTTTTTGCAATCTAGTTCATTGTACACGGTATCAACAATTTCCTTTAGAAACTTTGTTTCAGGCCTGTAACAGCAGAGTCAAGATTAGTGAATGAAATCTAGCGATTCTTTGATAAATTGAAGAGAAATTCTATTCAAAAACTAGTACTCCGAATGTAAAGTACATGTAGTATATGTTAAAACTTTTTTACTATTAAATATTTCAAAAATAAATAGAAAAATAAATTGCATTAAAATATGGCCAAAATATTAAAAAGTACACTGCTACAGAGGAATTTTAAGTGAATCCATTTTGTAAGCTTGATCAAAATAGAAAACATACATGAGAGACTAAAATAGATGTGTGGGGGATATTTTATCCAAAAAGAGAAATTAACTCAGTCAAGACTCAGGGACCGTTTATCAAACGCTTAGCAGGTAAGTGCTTACCAAGCCAAATTACCTTATCGGATGAATATGGCGAAGACAAAAATCTTACCCTATAAGAGCTAAGGCAAGGTATGAGAGTCTTACCCGGTAAGTGACTGCGAAGACTCTTACCATAGATATTAGATAGCACTTACCAAGAAAATTGTAGCATATGATATCGTTTTGGTGGACTAAAATCTTATAGGCTAAGTAGGTGATAATAGTGTTAAATTTCACCGTAAGCGCTTACCCAAGTAAGTGTTTGGTAAACAACCCCACAAACTTGTATATATCCATCAAGAACCAATCGCTAGCACCAAAGGAGTGTTAGCCTAGTGGTAAGGCTTGGGCACTACATTGTGGTGAACCCGAGTTCGAGCCCTGGGGGACGCATTCTGGAGGTACGGGGGCTTCGACCCCAGGCTGCATGCTTTAGCAGTCGGGCATCGGCCCAAAAATTGCCGAGGATTAGTCTGGGCCCAATGTGGTCTGGGATACCTCTTCCAAAAAAAAAAAACAATCGCTAGCTAACGGAAACTATCATAAATTTTTATCCTTTTTTTTGTAATTACATGTCCGAGTAAAAAGAAATCACATATTTGCTATCCTAATCATATTTGTAACATCATATTCTCTATCTTTAATCAAATTCTTTGACAAATAACCAATATTGTCGCACATTAGCAGGCGTAATTAATCCCTACTAGACAACATCATCACTATGATATTTATCCACAAAAATTCACAAGGCATAAGATTAACACTAGTAATCATCAAATATTACATCACACCGGCATCAATTAGAGTGTATTTCACTCAACATTAAAATATAAGCAGGAGCCGTTGAGTTAGTGTCACAAAGATACTCGAGTTATTGGTAGATCCCAACTCCCAAACCCCCTGGAGGTCAACGGTTTAAGCCTCACCAAAGGGGATGAGTATGCCTTCGTTTTGTCATATATAAATATTAATGAGGACCTTCTTTTAAGAACCGATGAAATCGTAATAACCTTAAGAAGTAGTGCATCATGTGCTATTTCATATGATCTTTTTGCATCTAAGACTAGAACTTAGAATATTATTTAACATATGTTGCACAATGTGTTTGCTTCAGATGTACTCGGTTAACAATGTGTGCATTTCTGAAGTGTTTGTGAAACAAAAAATACAAATAAAAAAGTTTCACATTGTGAAACAAGAAATACAAATAAAAAAAGTTTCATGTGAAACAAAATCAACACATCAAATACTACCCTTATATGAGAAAAATCATGTGAAACAAAACCGTTAGGTAGAAGTGGTTGATGAGGTGGCACTTTGAAGTCTTTATTTATCAATTGAAGTCTTTGTTTACCAAGTCTTGTGTGTTTCCATAAAACGTGGCTTTTCATGCGTTTTTTTAGCCAGTGGAGTAGGTTTATTTTGTTTTATCCTTACCTTCATATTAGCTGATTTCTGTTCTTATTTTGGTTATTTAAGGCCTTGTATTCATTTAATAAAGCCATTGAAGTATTCCTGCAACAATCTCCAATATCAATTGATTTCTCTTTACTTAACAGTTCTCACGGATCTCACAAATTTTGAAGTTCTCAACTGATTAAGCTCCTAAATATTATACACTTTAAATATACATATATATATATATATATAGGATCACAAAAACATACCCAGAAAGAACGAAGCCTGTCAAATCAGCAACCTTTGTAAGAGCAGCGTTCCACCGCTTCACGTTATCAGATGTCCACTTTGAAGAGATTTTGACCTGTATCTTAAAATTTTTATCTTGCTTCCTAACATCAGAGGGATCAACATGATAAAAAACCGGTAAAACGAAATGATTAAACTCCCTCTGTTCAAGGATCAATGAAAGCTCTTCAAGGCACCATGTGGAAGTTGCATAGTGCTTTGACAAGACCACTATTGAAGCCTTGGATGCTTTGATCGCTGTCTCGATTTCCGGCTTTAGTTCTCGACCTCTGTCGATTTCATCATTGTCCCTGAACGTGAGAAGTCCTGCTCGCCCCAAGGCTTCATAGAGATGATCCGTAAAAGAATCACGAGTATCTTCACCTCTGAAGCTTAGAAAGACGTCATAGCAGGTAGCATCATTTCCAGAGGCTGAACTGATATCCATTGAATTAGATCTGCTAAGTTGTTGGAAGGAGGTTTCGTGTTGTAACAAATATCAGAAGATGAGATCTAGGAGGATGGAATCATGAGGTCTAATTGGTCTTCTACTAATAATACCAAAAGAAATCACATCATGCAATCCTGTCATCATCATCAATAATTGTTTCTAAGTGGTGTACGGTCCCGGTCCCACCGGCATCTACCAATCAGAGCACATTAGTAAGTCAGTATTTATTCAAAAAAAACTATATTTAAATTATACACATTATTATCCAACATTCTACTGACTAAACTTTGAAATGTTTCTAAAAGTCAGGTGCCAGAGTTCAAATACATTAATTTTCTGTTTAGTTTCGTGGCCAAACTGTGAAAACCTAAACTTTACTAAATGAACAAATTTAATTCTCCCGGGTCATCATCATCTTCTTGACCCGGTTCAACCTGAGTTGGACCCTACTCCATGAACGCAGAGAATCCAGCTCGGTTTTCACAAATTTCCTGCTAAAATCCGGATGGATGATAAGTTTAAATGCTTTCCGATTGCTGTTTTAAACTTAATCAGTCTCAAATCAATTTATTAATAAAGGTATTGTCTCGACACCGCCAAATTCCAAAACGATCGGTTACAGTGACCTAGAGTCGACAAAAGACCAGAATTATACCATCATTCGACTTATATAACTATCAAAACATACATAATCTGTTGCGATTTCACCTTTGGTTCTTGATTAAATGCCGAACTCTTCTTGTTCTGTTTGCGACTTGAAATGATGACGACTTCGCTCAGTTGTTATGCGGATTTTTCTTGAAATGTCCGAAAGATATTTAGGGAAGGACGCGATACAGTAAGACATCAGTTGATCAAACTCCATGGTTGCTGAATAATGCTTCCCTGAGTTCTCTCGCTCTCGATTGCGTGCTGTAAGGTTTTTCTTTTCCTTTTTGCAGGCTCTCCAAACAAGTTTATACACTCTTTGATAAGAGCCTTTGATAAAAATCCTTTGTGGAACGATGATGTTCGACGGAGAGAACCCTGTTGTTGTTTGCCAAAGGGGATGAGTGAAATGGTTGACGAAGAAGAGGCTACGAGGTTGTTTGGATTCCATTTTGAGTTAAAAAGCTCTTTTTACCGGTACATGGTGGTCACCATGGGAAAAAGGAGTTTTTAAAAAGGTGTTTTTAACTTTGTATTAGCTTTTTGATGCGGTAAAGCTGATAAGTCAATAAGTTGTTTTTAAAAAAGTGTTTGGCTTTGCTTATATGTGTAAAATGACCAAAATGGATTGGGAGAAAGTAAACCTTGGAAAGAATTTAGGTCAAATGAAGGGCATATATGTCTTTTACCATTGGAAAAGCACTTTTCAAAACAAAAGGTCAGGATTTTGCTACTTCTCAAAAGTTCCATTTCCTTCCTTGTCAAAAAGGAGTTTTAAAAGGTCATTTTACGTTGCCAAACATCTTTTTAACTTATTGACTTCTTGAAGAAGTCAATAAGAGCATCTCCAATGGGTAACACTATTTTTTACACCAAATGTCAAAAATAGTGTAAAAAATAGTGTAAGATTTAGTGTTAGTAGTAAATCTTCTCCAATGAGTAATGTTTATGCAAAAAATTACACAAATTACGTCGTAAGATAAGTTGTGAGGCTAATCCGTCGAAAGTAAGAATCTAATTTGGTAAACACACAAACAAATAAACAAAAATGAACACAAGAGATTGATGACGCAGGAAAAACCTCAATGTCGAGGAAAAAACCTGCGGCCGACTAAGATATAGTCGACGTTGTACTATGTATCACCAACCAGGGGTGATGTCCTTGAATTTTACACTGTCGGTCGTACGATTACAATAGAAATGACAATTCGATCAAAGGTAAATTACAAAGATTTGTGTAGAAATTGGAGAGAAAGTAAGAGCAGCTTGAAAATAATCAGATCTCCTCAAATGAGAGCTTCAGGTGTCTTTTATAGTTGATTTTGCAGCAACGGTCGTCAATAATAGCTCATTAATGACAACGGTTGTAACTGTCGCGGGAATCCTGGTCGTAACGGTTGAGTATTAATTAGATGTATATCTTGTCCTTTAATGATGATTTTAGTCTTCGATAACGGTCAATTACCTGTTACAAGAAAATAGACTAAGGAAAAATATGACCGTTAGTAGATAACTGATAATTATCGTACGTTATCTTATGGGAATCGTACGATACTTGCTGGAGTAATCGTTCGACGAATCCGTTATGAGTTCGATGGTGTTATGCGGATGTTCGACGGAACTTTAGGCTTGTCTCAGGACCTTATCTTAATACAGGACTAAGGTCCAATAAGATATCTTACGATTTTATATCGTCGTCGTACGATGGTAAATTTTTACCTAAACAGGTAACACTATTTTTTACACCAAATTCTTTTACATTGAAAAGTAGTGTTAAAAATAGTGTAAAAAATAGTGTTACACCAAATATAGTGTGATACTATTCATCACACTAAATTTAGTGTAAAAAATAGTGACCCCATTGTAGACGTGAATAGTAACATTTACACCAAATTTAGTGTTTAATGTAAAATTTGGTGACCCCATTGGAGATGGTCTAAGTCAATAAGGAGATTTATAATGGAAACCCAAACACCCTCTATGTATTACATACATAAGTTTGCTTTTGCCCCTTGAAGCTACAATATATGCACTATATGCCCCTTAATTTTAATAGATTAATTTTTAAAAAATGTAAATGTAACACCCCGTTTTTCCTTTTGGTTAATTAACGGTATATGATTTAACGACTAACGGTGTGACTTGTTAATTGTAGAAGTGAAGGGGTTAGAGTGTAAATACTAGAAGTGGGAGTTTAATTGAGCAGTTAGGGCTTTCAAAGCCTATTTCCAGTTCAGTACGATTTTGAGAAGGGGAGAGGGCTAGGGTTTGAGCACTTTGGCCAAATTGGAAGAGATTGAGGAGCAATTGGAGTTTGTGTTGATAGAATCATCAAAGGTATGAACTTTATTGTTGTTTTATGTTTAGTTAATGTTGGAATTGATGTAGGAATGGGTGAGATGGTAAGGTAAGGTTATAGTGGGAAAATCATGGCCCATCTCCATCTCCAGCTGCCACACAGCCACCAGTCAGCCGCTATGAGTCCCAAAAACGGCGCGACTGGAACACCTTCTTGCAGTACCTCAAGAACCACAAGCCGCCGATCACCTTGGCGCACTGCAGCGCCACCCACGTCTTCGAGTTCCTCGAATACCTAGATCAGTTTGGAAAAACCAAGGTCCACGTCACCGACTGCCCTTACTTCGGCCACCCTAACCCGCCGGCACCATGCACGTGTCCTTTACGACAAGCTTGGGGCAACCTCAACGCGCTCGTCGGTCGGCTCTGAGAGGCGTACGAGGAGAACGGCGGCCAGCCAGAGTCGAACCCGTTTGGGGATCAAGCCGTGAGGATATACTTGAGGGAGGTCAAAGATTGTCAAGCTAAAGCTAGAGGGATTCCAAATGAGAAGAAGAAGAGAAAAAGACCTGGTGGTGGTGGTAGTTCTAGTGCCGCCCCGACAACGGTTAACATATCGGTGGATGATGGTGACGATGGAACAAGTGACATTTCTTCAAGTAGTGATCCTGACCCTGTTACTTCCACATTGTAGTATTATAAATGGAGTTTTCTATCCATACCCTCGGCCTTATAGGTGTACGTAAGTGCACAAGTGGGACCCAATATAGAGGGGGTATGGATTTATGTGGTGAAGAGAAGATAGGAGGGGTATATATATTATATAGCAACATCCATTATAAATATTTTATTAAGAAATTATTTGTAGAATTAATAATACATAATTATTTAGAGCGAATATGCTACGTGACGCTCTTTCGACCGTTCTTACATTCACAATCAAATTTGAGTTTCCATTTGAACTTTCCTATATATATATATATATATATATTGATTGTTATAAATTGACACCTGAGAATACATAGTTTAATCTCTTCGAAGTTTAATCCCCTTATGTCAGGTGCTACCTCTTACATCAAGGAACACCTTGGTAAGTTTCTTGACATATCTACATGTTCTTTTGGAGGTTCATAAGCAGGTCCAACTTACTCCTCTTTCATGTTTTCTGAAAATGTGCACTACAAAGGGACGTTAAGAACCAATAAGCCTATGGTCACATTGCTATGCTTTCTCTATTTTGGAAAAAAAATGCCAAAGTCTTTAACATTAAACACTTGTCTTTATATTATTCAATTACCATTGTACTAGACTCCATTCGCTCTCATACCGAATGACTATGCTATCTCCATCTACACCCCATGTCGATTGTCGATGTCATGTTTATCACCAAAATTCTGTTGTCCCATTTTACGTAGGTAGTTGCTATTTGGACCCTTTTAATAGGGGTGTGATGCATCGGGAATGTAAAAAAAGGGTTTGATGTTGACGTATGTGAGAGAGCAATTCACTTTATAGGATGTGGTTAGTAAGTCAAATGGTGCAATTAGCCTCCCCCTTTACTCCAATTGAGATTCACCATTCCAGCCGCCTTTACCTTTCAGTTGCACAAGGTTTCTCACTTGTTTCCTCTTTCTTGGAAGGATCACTATCTTTTGGAGCATCTTCAACAACTTCTCTAAAAAAGAGAAAATGAAGATTTTGTTCTCTGTATTGCTACAACAGATTCTCTATAACATACTCTAAAATAAAGAAAACATGAAAAAAACTCCAAGTTCTGAAAATTCTCTAAAACTTGATATTTGAAGAGAGAAATCGTTATTTTATTCTATTCCACCAATGAGATTAAAATTTATTAATTTATATTAACATTTTTTTATTTGAAGTGTATTGGAATGATAAATTAGAGAATATTATAATAATATAACATATGTTAAAGCCTCTAAAATAGAGAATCTGTTGGAGATTAATGTAATTCATTTTAGAGATTTTTACTTTTTGTTCTTCATCTTAAAAAAATTATAGAGGATCTGTTAAAGATGCTTTTAGTTGTTTCGAAGCTATTTCATCATTCCAATGTCTGGCCAACTTTTCATCTTCTCCACCTTTTGTTGGTTGTTCCCTAAGTTGTTAATATAATATTATTATTGTTTTGTCTTTTATAAAAAATAATTTATTTAAAAATAAAAATATCATAAGGCCGTGCGTAGCGCCTTGTGGGGTTGAGCGGGCTTGAACCCGCCAGGCTCAGCAGGTTCGGTAGGCTCTGCTACGCGGCTCGTGCGCTCGACGGGTTCGGGCGTTGAGAGGGTTGGGTAAGCCGATTTAAAATCTAACGGCTTGATGAAATAGTCGTTTCTCAACGGTAAAAAAATTTTACTTTTTTTATTTTTTACAAATTATTAACCCTATATAAATACCCTTCAACTTAACTTATTTTTTCACATTAATTCTATCTTTCTCTCTCAAATACATTTCTACTCAACTTATTTGTTCTCTCTCAAATCATGAATCCAAACGGTGCATCTTCATCCCGTCGATCACGACTCAAACTCAAAGTTTTGCATACTGGTTTTGATCCACAATCTCCACTCGGAATATGCTGTCCAAGTTTCTCCCACTGGTTTTAATATCCAAATTTCTCATCCGGGGTGTCTCCACAAGCTCCTCAAACCGGGGTCTCTCCACACTATTCTCCACCCGATTTTGGTCTCCTACCTCATCAAACCACTTGGTATACAAAAATTCCTTCACCCGACCTTGAGAATGAGGAGGGTTCACCTCCAAGATGTAACCCTCGTCTTCCCAACCGTCGTTGACCGAGAACCGTATTGAGGTCGACATGGAATTTTACAAAAACTCGCATGATCACCTTGAGGGTAACAAGTTGCTAGCGGTTTTGGCGAGAAAAGAAAGAATCAAAGAAAAATATAAGTTGTAGTTTTTAATTTTTAATTAACTATGTAATGTTTATTTTTAATTAATTATGAATTTTAATTTAATTATTAATTCGTATTAATTAAATTAATTAAAAAATAAGAGGGTTAATTAAGAGTGCTAGAAAAGGATTGAGAGTTGACGAAAAGCTGATGTGACAGTAATGTTGGAAGGGTTCAAAGGGTTAGTCACTTATAGCCTATCACTAATAAAACTAATATGAGGCTATGACACACAATTCGCATCTATAACTGAAAAATCATAAAATCCAACGAAGGCGTTTGGCCGTCTATTGGCCTGCTGGGGTCTTTGGCATTATTATCAATTTAGGATATTTTTTATTCCAATAGATGGGATAAAAATCTCTAGGAGAAACTTTCAAAATATATATATATATATAGGGGTGGGTTCAAATGTGAACCACTTTTTGGTTGTGAACGTGAGGACAACCGAGAACGCGACATGTGGCGGATGACCAGGCGCCACGTCAGATCCACGGCCGGTGACTAGGCGCGATTCATGGGAGGGCATTGAATTAAAGGAGGGGACCACACTCAAAGTCGTGCTCTCGGTTGTCCTCACGTTCACAATCAAAAAGTGGTTCACATTTGAACTTTCCTCTATATATATATATATATATTAAAAGAAGGTTTTTGCTGATGTCATCAAAATGAAATTGAGTGATTTCATTGGTTAATTAAACAAATCCTATCAAATGATGATGTCATAATATATTTTCATTTTTTTTTCAAAATTTACATACCTAAAATTTCTCATTAATTTATTAGTTTCCCTTTTATAATTTACATTTTGTATCATTATAATTATTTGATTAAATTACTTATTACCCCTTAGTTTTTCAATTTTCACTTTAAATTCTTATCATATTAAGGTAAATAATGTATATGAATTAAAACCATTTAAGTTTTTTGTTTTTATTTTTTATAAATTACGCCCTTATAATCGTCTCGACGATACCTTCAAAATGAGTATAATATTGAAATATTTTTTAATTTATTTATATTAGTAAATATTAAGAATAGATATAAATTAAGTTGTTTACATTTTATTACAATTCTATGGTTGATATTCTTGAAATTTTAAGATTCCTATTTTTAATCTGAATTTTTTTATAGATTATTTATAAATAATAAAAGTTTATTTTATTTAAAACGCTATAATTGATATTCTTGAAATTTAAAGATTCTATCCATTTAATCTTACTAATTCTATAGATCATTTATAAATAATAATTTTTTTAAAACCCTACAAATCAAAAACACTATATAATTTATTTCAGAATCCCTCCCGTTCTAGAATCATTCACGAAATCCAAATCTTTTAACAAAAGAATTTCAGATATTTTAACAACTATTAGATGACTAAAATATTTAATAATAAAGTAAGAGTAATTTTTTTCATTTAAATCGTTGATTAATTAGAATTATTTTAATAAATAATAATTCTCTACTTACTCAATTTCAAAGAAAGCTTTGAATAAAAAAATGAAAGAAAAGTAATTTAAATGTTATATATATAATTTCCAAAATGGTTATGATTAAACTAAATCACTAATGTTTCTTTTATCAATTAATAAGTCATATTTATATTGTTAATGGGATATTACGTTTCGTTTGTGGTGAATTATTTGGGAACTTTATAATGCAAAACCCCCAATGGGGCAGACTACCGGTTAAGACTTGGTGTTGGGGAAAACTCACCCAAGTTCGAATCCGGGGGTGAGCAACCAAGGGCCACTGAGTGTTAATCCCAGGGGAACATGCTTTAGCTCTTGGTAAAAAATTGCCAAGGATGTAGTCTGGCCAAAGTCCAGGTGAACCTTCCGAAAAAAAAAAAAAAACTTTATAATGCAAATGTTAATTCTTATTAGAAACTAAAACAATATGTTTAAATCGTCCGTGTATTACACGGGCCATTAACTAGTAACTAACTATAAAAAAGAAATGATCTTTTAATCGTACTTCATTAACAAGAAGATTTTAAAAAATAAAATGTTAAAATAAATAAATAATAATTTAATAATGTAAATATTGATATCATCTACAAAATATGTAACTTAATAAAAAAATTATAAAATATTTGTAAAAAACATCTTACCGTAAAACTTGGATTTATATAGTTAGTTGATTGATACTTTTCCGAGCATAATAACTTCATCTTTTTGCATCCCGCCGGTCTGAATTTCAACGGCTTCCATGGCTTCTCTTGCGGTTACTGCAAACAGCTATGACGTGTTCCTAAGCTTTCGAGGTGAAGATACTCG
>CM058043.1:16747598-16782545 GCA_030169165.1 Centaurea solstitialis
ATTGTAGGAGATCAGAAGATGCCAATGCCAGAGTTTCTTGGTGACTACATAGGTGGAGTCTTAAAAAAGAAAAAATCACTTATTGTTTTTGATGATATTAATGAACCTAGACAGCTAGATCATTTTCTTAGAATCGAGAATATACATGAAGAAAGCAAAATTATAATAACAACAAGGAAGACCAATACACATAATTGGTTTAAGCCTAGAACCTGGAGGTATCATGAGTACAAGATGGAATTACTAGATTTCGATGAATCATTAGAGCTTTTAAGTCTTCATGCCTTTGGATTCAAAATCCCGAAGGAAGGTTACAAGGAGCTTACAAAAGAGGTGCTACATTATTGTGGAGGAAATCCATTGGCTCTTGAAGTGTTGGGTTCCTCTCTAAGAGAGGATGTTAGCATCCCATTTTGGAGAAACACACTGGATTTATTGAAAAGAGAGATCAACTATGATATTCAACATGTACTCATAAGGAGCTTTGATTCATTGCCAAATAAGAATAGTAAAGAGTTGTTTTTGCATATTGTTTTTTTCTTTGTTGGCGAAGACAAGGATTATGTGGAACAAATATTGGAGCATGATTATTGTGCATCATATGGGATCCAAGTGTTAATCAATAGATGTCTTCTTTCGGTATCGCCAAACAACAAACTGATGATGCATCAATTGATTCAAGAAATGGGGAAAAGCATAGTTCATGAAGAATCAAAGCTCCCTATTGAACGTAGTAGAGTTCTTAGTAGCGACTCTTGCAAGATCTTGCGCAAAGGAGAGGTAAGACGGCTTCTTATGTTGATCTTTAAGCTTATTTTTCCATTCACCCCGTCCCATTTCATGTAATATTTTATTGACTCCTCAGCTCTCTTTTCAGGGTTCAAAAACAATGGAAGGTCTAGCACTTGACATGCAATTGCTTGAGGAACCCTTCTTTCGGAATGTTCGACAAAATTTGAAGGTCAATCCTAACAATGTCATCTTTCTTTTTATATTTAGATTATAATGCTCTTTCCTTCTAAATACATATCCATCATGGTATTGGAACATCTGAGTTTCGTTTAATATACACCCATCTAAGACCAAGATAATTTTATTCAAACACTTAAGGAGTAGTCTGTTAATATATACTTGGAGGCATCATAAGGCATTAATTTATAGATTGATGTATGCTTACTCTCTTTAATGCTAAATTTGCAGGCACCAGATTTTAAGACAGATTCACTTACAAAAATGGATAATCTAAAATTGCTGAAGCTAAATGATGTGCATCTTGCTGGATCCTACGAGGACTTTTCTGAAGATCTAAGATGGCTACATTGGCGTCGATGCAGTTTAATAACCATACCCTCTGGATTATTGCAGAGAAACTTGGTGACTTTAGATATGCGAGATAGCATGTTGGAAGTATTTGAACCACCGATCGTATGAAATTTGACATCCTCTTTTTGTAGTTTCTCTTTTTCATTTTCAGTATTTGACAGTCCTTTTGTTGATATATGGTACATGTGTGAAAATAAGTCTTGTTACTTCTGCAACAGGTTCTTCCATTCCTCAAGACTCTGGATCTTCGAGGCTCAATGTCTCTATCAGAAATTCACTATATCTCCCGACTCCCTAATCTTGAGACTCTAATTCTTTGTCACTGTTCTGAGTTGGTTCTTGCTTTTGAAAGCATTGGACGCCTTACGAATCTTTCTCTATTGAACATGATAGGGTGTGACAAGTTCTGGCGGAATATTGGTTCAGCCAATAAAAGGCGAAGAGCTTCAACTTCTGGTGGAGGAGGTCCGCAACAAACCTCTTTGCCTCTACCAGATTCATTAGTCTGGTTATCCCTTAGAGACTGCAACTTTGAGATTACTGAATATTTTATTCTGAGGTTTGACATTCAACGGAAATTGCAGTACTTGGATTTAGGTGGAGGTTGGTTTTACAGCTTGCCTAGTTACAACCATCTTGAAAATCTTAGGGTCCTTGACTTGAGTTCATGCTATAACCTCAAACAGCTTCTATGTCTCCCAAGAGCACTTGCAGAATTGTATGTATATTATTGTACATCTCTAGAGAGAATAACTTTCGAATCACATCAGTTCACACTGCAAGGTTTTGGCTATAAAGGTTGTAGTCAACTCATTGAAATTGAAGGGTTTTTTAAATTGGTGGAAATAGCTGAACTTGATGAAACTGATTTAGGACACATGGTGTGGCTAAAAGAATATCAACATCATGAAATTTGCCTCATTGGTGGTGATATTCAGTTTACCTATAATAGAAGTCAGAATATCCAGGTTTGCTTTTCTTATCAGAATCACATGCATATGCACACACCAATACTCCATCGGCCATTGTACTGATTATTATACGACTGATTGAATGTGGCACAGATGTTGTACGAATTCGGTATAATGAGCACATCTCTACCCGACATAAAGGATCCCAACATGATATATGAGTATTCGTCAGAATCCCCATCCGTATGTTTTAGGGTGCCTTCACGTCCCGAGAACAAGAGGCTCATAGGATTGAACATAAGTTTCAAATATACAATATCTGACGATGATGATCCGGCATGGTTTGTGAAAATCCATACCAGCAATGGTGTTGATTATATGTACAACCCCCATGTATTTGGCCACCCTGGAGAAGGAGAAGTTGGTATGTGGTTAAGCTTTTGGCCAATTGGAACCAAGTTAGTCACCGGAGAGGAAGTTAATGTGTCGATTGTTGTGATGAGTGAAATAATGGAGGCAAAGGAGTGTGGTGCAAGCCTTGTGTATGCAGAAGATGATGAAACCATGGAAATTAACATGCCATGGGCTGAAACTATTAGAGGGGATTTGTCTGCATTTCAACTAAGCACAGGAGCAAACTATCTTTGTCGGCGTGATTTCTTCAAGTTAATGGAGGTGGGCAGATTGACTCCAGGCTGGCTCAGTATTCTAGTCGGTCATACCATTGACGATAGAGGTATCTTGTTCTTCTCGAGCTATTTATTAGTGTTCACAATTTAATTTAAGCTCCAAATTTCTTATATTGCACATTGTTACAGAGGTACGAGGATGGAGAAAGACTGGTCGACCTAACACATCATTTAACCTATCAGGAACAGAGTCATTGCGTCCATCACTTGCAGAGTTACTAGACTCATCATTTAACCTATCACGAACAAGGTCGTCACGTCCATCACTTATAGAGTTGCAAGACTCATCACTTACAGAGTTTCCAGGCTCATCATCTACAGAGTCAAAGAAGTTTTAGTTGCATTGTCGAAGGTTTTGAGACAATAATTATGTTCCGTAATTTTATTATATTTACATGAATTGGTTACGAGAATAAGATGAGGGACATAATTAAACTAAGCATACTATTCTTACCATTTCCAATCTGCTTGATTAAGAGGCTATCAAGGGAAAGGTTGAGTTTGTCTAACTCTTTATTCTTACCGTTTAGATTTTGCTTTGAAAATAATCAAGGTTCCAAATAGCGTGAAGCGAGGGCGTGGCGGTGAGGTCAAGCCTCAAGCCTTGGATGCTATGGCGAGGACATGGGGTAACTTATGGGGCGGCAAATCTTTATATATCGTATATAATATTATAGAAAGAGGTTCAAATGAGAATGATATCTTTTTAAGAGAATGCGAGAATGATTTTTTGTGTACAAAATCACATGTGATTAAGCACCGGACGAAAAAATGGACACGCGCGACCTTGCCCGCGACTTAAGGTCGCGGGGCAAGTCGCGCAGTTGTTAATCACATGTGATTTTCTATATGATTTACTATATGAATCATATATGATTTTGTATATTTTTTTGTATCTGAACTTTTCCTTTGTTAATCATATATGATTTTGTACACAAAAGTCATTCTCATATATGATTGGCCTGAGATGATTGGCTGAGATTGATTCTCGTATTCTTTTAAATTGATGTCATTCTCGTTTGAACCTTCCTCTAATATTATATAGATAAACATATATTTTCTTTCTATTACCATATGAATCAATGATAAAAACAACTTAATCTAAGTTATTTACTAAAATCTAACAAATAAGACATCAAAATATAAGTATAATCAAATATCATGCATGTTACAGAAACCGCGCATTACACAATGGCATGCCTCAGACATAACGTGACGTGAGACACAATTAAGTCATGACGCGGCATGACGGCTGTTACGACGAACTTTTTTGAACATTGAAAATGATTCATAGTCACTAACTGCGTTATACATCTCCATTTAATATTTAAATTATTAATCAATATATATATATAATTATAAAGTTGAATAAAATATTGATATTTAATTTTAAGGTTCTGGTGGTTCGTTGGTACGTGGCTCATTGGTTATTATTCTCAATTTCTATTATAACAAAATTTATAAGTATACGTAAACCCAGAACGTAAATTCTTACACATATACCCAATTTGGTATCTTATTTATATTGCCTAAACCCTTTTGGTATGAATAGTTTATCTGTCTGGGCATGGATGTTTTTATTTGGACATTAGTTCACGAAAGTGTATTCAATTTGTCACGAAAAGTTATTGTATGTATTGTATTTTCATTTTTACCATTTGGCGTATCAAACTATCAAAACCTACCGTTTAATGTATTTCGTGACAAGTTGGATACACTTTCATGACAAGTTGGATACATCAAAATGATGAGTTTTGATAAAGTTGGATACATACAATGACCAATTCTTAAACTTTGATATGTCAAATGGTAAAAATGGAAGTACAATACATACAATAACTTTTCGTGACAAGTTGAATACACTTTCGTGAAGTAAACCCAATAAAAAATAAAGGGAATTTGTTGGAACAAAAAAAGGCCTGGCTTGTTGGTTCGTGTTTTCGTGGCTCGTTGGTTCGTGTTTTCGTGGCTCGTTTGGGTCGTGGCTTGTTGGTTCGTGGCTCGTTGGTTTGGTGGCTGTGTATTTGAGTCAAGTGGATCTAGTTTAAGTTTTGATAAGGTATGAGTTTTATTTCATTTGTTTCGGTGGTCGTGATTTTAATTCAAGTCTTGCAGGTCAGGTTGTTTGGGCCTAGTTTTTGGTGGTATTATTGTATTTTGTTGATTGAGGTTGCATCTTACCTTGGAAAGCTTGTATATATTTTCTTTTTAATAAATTTGTTGTTTTTCAAAAAAAATTATTGGTCTCAAATATAGAATGATATGTATATATATAGGGAAGTTATTTTGTAAACCACAAATAACGTGTAAACCGTGTAAACTCATGGTTGCATATATTAAATCAATAAAATTGATTTATAGAGTTGTTTAATATGATGAAAATGTTTCATAAACATCAAATTTTGATGAAATTGTTTCATATTTTGGTGTTTTTTATTCATATGAAACTTTTTTCTGGTTTCAATGAAACTTTTTCATTTCTACGTAAATAAACACCTTCATATGAAACAATGTTATCAAAAAATTTAGGATATGAAACATTTTCATCATATTAAACAACTCTACAAAAGATTTGTAACATCCCAATTTCTAAAATACTCACTTTCTGGAAAGCAACCAAAATCATCATTTAAAAGCGGAAGCTTGTCTCACATTACATCCGAACAAAATAAGTCAAAAGCTGAAAACCGTAATTCAACTCTATTTGATAGAAAAGTTACATGAAATGGAAATACTTAGTTTTTCAAAAACATCAAATTGTCTGTTAACCATGACCTAGCACTTCTCCCAACCTAGTCGACTGAACCGCCATCCCAGAGCCTCACACGGTAGCTTTCTCCTTTCCCTTCCGGGAAGTACCTGACACTAAAAAGATAAACAACAACGGGGTAAGCATAAAGCTTAGTGAGCACACACATAACCACTTACCATCATGCAACACAATCATTTCACAAGTAATCAACATAACATGCAAACTCCAACCTTCCCTACGGCTCAACGCCATAAAGGAAGGACATATGACACTGGTACCAGGCCTCTCCAAATTCCCTAGGGGCATTGCTACCACCATAGGTACTCTCCCAAGTCCCCGAAGGAACACATCACATAATCACATGCAAACATAACCATGTACACATAATAACAAGGGTTAAGTGAGGTACTCACCTGTCGGTTGCTAGCAAACAAAACTCCCCACAAGTTAAAACGATCACTTGTAAACACCTAAGCAAGCATAGAAACATAACTCATCAACTTAGTCCAAAAAGGACCACTTGACACTCCATACCGAAAAGCTAGCCTTAGACATAGCTAGGCTTGTCCAAATGACCCCAAACTCTAGACCTCATCTTCTTATAACATCCCTAACATGACCCCATAGCCCAATTTCCAAAAAGAGAAAAATAATTTTTTTGAAAACGGGCAGAGAGTTGCGCGGCCTGCTCCCGCGACCTCAGGTCGCGGGGCCAGGTCGCGGGCTTTTCCAGCCTGCACTCTCTCTCGCGACCTGCCTCGAATTCTGTGCCAAAACTCCCAAAATTTGTACCATACACATAGAAGTATGACTTCTCAATATCTAGGGTCGATATCTAGCAAATACATACAAGTAATTCGACCCTAAGGCCTCCCAATTACATCAATTTGATGATCCAAAGATCATCAATTCACACCCCAACCCTAGCCATCATAATACTTCAAATTAGACCACAAAAAGACATCTAATCAACAAAAACGTTCTTACCTTAAGTGCAATTAGCGTAATTGCTAACACCCTTGACAATCACAAGCCTCAATTTCTCCTTGTCTGCCTTCCTTCAAGTGTACCCTAACTCTCTCTCTCTCTCGTATGTTCTGAGAAAACTGCCTGGAGAGTGAGGGTTTTCCCTACTTAAACAACAATAGACACACTGCACCTTGAACTATCACAAATGTCACTCCAGCCCCTCCACACCTAAAACATGACAATTAATCACTTAAGTTGTCTAACCCAAGGTATAAAAGAAAAAAAAGAAAACGGGTGTTACAACTCTCCCCCACTTACCGAGATTTCGTCCCCGAAATCGACTAAGCTTGGAACAACTCAGGGTGGTTCCTCCGCATCTCATCCTCGGGCTCCCACGTCCACTCTGAACCCTTCCGGTGCTCCCATTGGACCTTAACGATCCCTATCTCTTTATTCCTCAATGTCTTGGTCTTTCTTTCCAAGACAGCTACCGGCTTCTCCGCGTAGTTAAGCCGCTCGTCCACCTCAATATCCTCCAACGGTACAAAGGCCGATTCATCCGCTAAACATTTCCGAAGCTGGGACACATGGAAAGTGTCGTGTATCTGACTGAGCTCTGGCGGTAACTCAAGTCGATACGCAACCTTCCCGATACGAGCTACTATCTCAAACGGCCCGATGAACCTTGGACCTAGCTTCCCTCGCTTCCTGAACCGTATCACCCCTTTCCATGGCGATACTTTCAGAAGCACTTTATCCCCCACACTAAACTCCAAGTCTGAACGTCTCTTATCTGCATAGCTTTTCTGGCGACTTTGAGCTGCTTTCAGCCGTTCACGAATCTGCTGAATGCTCTCGGTCGTCCTCTGAACAATCTCCGTACTTCCTAACTCCCTCTGGCCAACCTCACCCCAGCAAATAGGAGTTCTGCACCTCCTCCCGTACAACATCTCGTAGGGAGGCATGCCGATACTGGCATGGAAGCTGTTATTGTAAGAGAATTCAACCAAGGGAAGATGAGATTCCCAACTGCCTCCAAAATCTAGCACACATGCCCGAAGCATGTCCTCGAGAGTCCGTATAGTCCTCTCGCTCTGCCCGTCCGTCTGAGGGTGGAAAGCCGTGCTGAACTGAAGCTTAGTACCCAATTCCTCGTGAAATTTACTCCAAAAGCGTGAGGTGAACCGAACGTCTCGATCCGAGATCACCGTCACCGGCACCCCGTGCCTCGCCACTATCTCCCGGACATAGATGTCCGCTAACACCTCTGAAGAAGAGGCCTCCCGTATCGCGATGAAGTGGGCACTCTTCGTCAGTCGGTCAACCACCACCCATATAGCGTCATGCTTCCTAACCGTCCTTGGTAGCCCGGTAACCAAGTCCATGGTCACGTGCTCCCATTTCCACTCGGGTATCTCCAAAGGTTGAAATTTCCCATGTGGCTTCTGATGCTCCGCCTTAACCCTTAAGCATGTCAAACACTTCTCCACATACTTAGCCACATCTCTCTTCATGCCTGGCCACCAATAGTCGGTCCTCAAGTCACGGTACATTTTGGTGGCACCGGGATGGATTGAGAACTTCGACTTATGGGCCTCATTCAGAAGTGTCTGCCTCGCCTCACACGAGACTGGAACCCACACCCGACCGTATCGGGTCAACAAACCCCGACTGTCGGCCGCCAACTGATCCACTTGACCCTTTATCCTCTCCCTTTTCTGATTATCAGCCTTTATCGCCTCCACTTGAGACTGACGCATCAACTCTATCAAGGAAGTTGACACGGTCAACCTCATGCACGGTACTCGAAGCAGCAAAATACTCCCCTTTCGACTCAAGGCATCCGCCACCACGTTCGCCTTTCCCGGGTGATAGAGGATCTCACAATCATAGTCCTTTACCACCTCTAGCCACCTCCGCTGCCTCATGTTGAGGTTCTGCTGATCCATAAAATAACGGAGACTCTTGTGATCCGTATAAATGGTACAGTGAACCCCATACAAGTAGTGTCGCCATAACTTAAGGGCGAACACCACCGCAGCCAACTCCAAATCATGGGTTGGGTAGTTCACCTCATGCGTCTTTAACTGACGAGACGCATAGGCGATCACCCGCCCCCTCTGCATAAGGACGCAGCCTAACCCGTGATATGAGGCATCACAGTAGACCGTCAAGTCCTCTACTCCCTCCGGTAAGGTCAAAACCTGAGCCTCACACAACTTCCTCCTCAACGTATCGAAAGCTGCCTCTTGCTCCTCACCACAAACAAAGCGCTCACTCTTCCTCGTCAACCTGGTCAACGGAACAGCTATCTTGGAGAAGTCCTGGATAAACCGGCGGTAATAACCGGCCAATCCAAGGAAACTCCTAACCTCCGTGGGAGTCTTCGGTGTCTCCCACTTCATCACCGCCTCCACTTTCGCTGGATCTACCTTTATGCCTTCTCGGTTTACAAGATGCCCCAGAAATTGGACTTCTTGCAACCAGAAGTCACATTTGGAGAATTTCGCGTAAATCTTCTCTTTACGCAAAACCTCCAACACCTCTCGCAAATGCTCCACATGCTCCTCCTTCGATTTGGAGTAGATCAGTATATCGTCTATGAAAACAATCACTGATCTATCCAACATCGGTCTGCAAACCCTGTTCATCAGGTCCATGAACGCCGCCGGTGCATTCGTCAAGCCGAAGGGCATCACGATGAACTCAAAGTGCCCATATCTGGTCCGGAAAGCCGTCTTATGCACATCCTCCTCTCGAACTTTCAGCTGATGGTACCCCGAACGAAGATCTATCTTCGAGAACCAAGCGGCTCCCTGAAGCTGATCGAAGAGATCATCAATCCTCGGAAGTGGGTATCTGTTCTTCACCGTGAGCTTATTGAGCTCTCGGTAGTTGATACACATCCGCATCGACCCGTCCTTCTTCTTGACAAACAGGATTGGGGCTCCCCAAGGTGAGGTGCTCGGGCGAATGAACCCCTTATCTAACAACTCCTCCAACTGCTTTGATAGCTCTTGCATCTCCGGTGGGGCTAACCGATACGGGGCCTTTGCTATCGGCGCCGCCCCCGGAACAAGGTCTATCCGAAACTCCACCTGCCTCTCGGGTGGAACGCCAGGCAAGTCATCCGGGAATACATCCGGATACTCGCTGACCACCGGTACATCTGCAACTGTCTTCTTCCTTGCCTCCTCGCGACTATCGACCACGTACGCCAAGAAGCTATGTCCTCCGTGAAGAACATGCTTCCTAGCCTTAACTAGCGTGCATAACTTTGGTAATTTCTTCCGTCTTTCGCTCAGGATAGTTAATTCTCCCCCACTTGGGTTCCGAATCACTACCCGCTCGTTCTCGCAATCAATATGACCTCCATTCCTACCCAACCAATCTACTCCTACTACTACATTGATCTCCCTCATAGGAATTGGGATGAGATCAATTCTGAACTTGACTCCAAAAATCTCTATTACGCTGTTTCTATACACATGCTTACATAACCGATACTTCTGAGCTGCTATCTCTACTTCTAGCGGGCTGTCTAAGCTACCCCTTACATGCATGAAGTTCTTACAAAAAGCATACGACACAAATGACTTGCTAGCACCCGAATCGAATAACACAAGAGCAGGTACAGAGTTGACAGGAAAAGTACCTGTCACCACGTCCGGCTCCTCCCTGGCCTCCTGGGCCGTCAACTGAAACACCCTAGCGCGGGTCCTCGGTGCCTCTACCTTCTTGCCTGAGCTCTCCGTCTTCACTGGCGCTACTCCCGACGTCTGAGTTGCCCCATCAGACTGAGGGCACTCATTCGCTACATGACCCGGTCGGAAGCATTTGAAACATAGCCTCATGGTCACCTTGCAATCCTTGCTGAAATGGCCCGGTTGCCCGCATTTGAAGCAGGTTCCCGACCCCATCCGACACTCCCCCAAGTGATGACGTCCACACTTCGGGCAGTTCGGAAACTCCTTCTTCACCACTACCCGGGGCTCTGTCGGCTTGAACTTCTTCGCCGGCTGAGTCTGCGTCTGAACCGTCTCTGCTTTCTTCCTCTTACCCTGCCTCTCGAGCTCTAACTCCCGAATCCTAGCCACCTCGTGCATGCGGTGGAAGGTTTTGCATTCCGACATCACCACAAATTCCCGGATCTCGGGTTTCAGAACCTCCACATAGCGAGACATCTTCATTCGCTCACTTGCCACGTACTCAGGGCAAAAGAGCGAACGCTCCAGAAATAAATCGGTGATTTCATTCACCGTCTCCGTCGTCTGCTTCATAGCCAGAAATTCCCCAGTCAGCCGCTCTACCTCCACCTGAGGCACATACTGCTCTTTGAACAGTTCCCAAGTCATAACAGCGATCTGCTCCGGAGTCCGCGTCCGGTTGATCAAGTTCCACCAATCCTTCGCTGCCTTTCTCAACAGGTTCGAAGCGTAACGAACCTTCATCTCCTCAGAACAAGAACTAGTGAGGAAAGCTCCCTCCACCTCAGATATCCAGCGAGAGCTGGCCACCGGGTCCTTCTGCCCGTTAAACTGTGGTGGCTGACAAGCCGAGAAGTCCTTGTACGTAGTGACCCTCGACTGTCCCCCACCCGACCCTCCAGAACCACCAGGCCTAGCGGCCACGGCTGCCTCCACCTGACTGCGCATCTCGTTCGTCAACTCCTCCTTCATTTGGGCGAAATAGCCCGGAAGCATATCATGCAGTGCCTCTCCCACCTCCGCTGCTATCATTTCCCTCAAATTAGGGATCTCCTGATCTCCCACTGCGGCTGCTTTCTTGGCGTTCTTTACTGGTCTCCCCATACTGATTCATAAAACACGTAACTTTTAAATACCACATAACTCTCCCTCCCATCCCATGCTAGCTCGAGCCAATGGCTCTAACTCCGCATCTCTCCTCTCTACATGCTCCTTAGGGTCTACTAGACACTCGATGGACACACACGTGGGTCCTATCATGCTACTACCCCCTTCCCAACAACATCGTTGGTTCATAGAACTCTTGTAACTATTTCAATTCCCAACATGTACAGTGTATTTGCAATGATATGGGCCCTTATACCATTGTAACTACACCCTACATGCCCAGCCTCAACACCATTACTTAAGTCCTAATCCCCTTCTTAGTTGTCATGCACATTAACCAGCTTTAAACTTCCACAAAGTATCTAACAGTTAAACACGTACCCCTATCATGCTTCTACTCTTAACAACATATCAAAAAGCCGAAGTAAAGCTTTCATGCACACATACAATCATAACAATTATCATACAGTTCATGCTCAAATTTAACTGCGTGCGCTAGAAATTCACATATCTAGTGCTCATATCTTACATATGCTATACATTTATATCATAACATAACAACATGCTCAACAAAAGAGGTTAGTGTGCTCACCCCCGTTCTGATGCTCTGGTCTGCAGTTCAGTCCTACTATTCATCCCTCTATAAAACATTTCTTTGGTTACTTTTATTTACAAAAGTACAAGCTTTTGGTTTAAGTCCAAGTATCCACCACTTGTGAATACTTGATTCTCTTAAACCTAGGCTCTGATACCAACTTGTAACATCCCAATTTCTAAAATACTCACTTTCTGGAAAGCAACCAAAATCATCATTTAAAAGCGGAAGCTTGTCTCACATTACATCCGAACAAAATAAGTCAAAAGCTGAAAACCGTAATTCAACTCTGTTTGATAGAAAAGTTACATGAAATGGAAATACTTAGTTTTTCAAAAACATCAAATTGTCTGTTAACCATGACCTAGCACTTCTCCCAACCTAGTCGACTGAACCGCCATCCCAGAGCCTCACACGGTAGCTTTCTCCTTTCCCTTCCGGGAAGTACCTGACACTAAAAAGATAAACAACAACGGGGTAAGCATAAAGCTTAGTGAGCACACACATAACCACTTACCATCATGCAACACAATCATTTCACAAGTAATCAACATAACATGCAAACTCCAACCTTCCCTACGGCTCAACGCCATAAAGGAAGGACATATGACACTGGTACCAGGCCTCTCCAAATTCCCTAGGGGCATTGCTACCACCATAGGTACTCTCCCAAGTCCCCGAAGGAACACATCACATAATCACATGCAAACATAACCATGTACACATAATAACAAGGGTTAAGTGAGGTACTCACCTGTCGGTTGCTAGCAAACAAAACTCCCCACAAGTTAAAACGATCACTTGTAAACACCTAAGCAAGCATAGAAACATAACTCATCAACTTAGTCCAAAAAGGACCACTTGACACTCCATACCGAAAAGCTAGCCTTAGACATAGCTAGGCTTGTCCAAATGACCCCAAACTCTAGACCTCATCTTCTTATAACATCCCTAACATGACCCCATAGCCCAATTTCCAAAAAGAGAAAAATAATTTTTTTGAAAACGGGCAGAGAGTTGCGCGGCCTGCTCCCGCGACCTCAGGTCGCGGGGCCAGGTCGCGGGCTTTTCCAGCCTGCACTCTCTCTCGCGACCTGCCTCGAATTCTGTGCCAAAACTCCCAAAATTTGTACCATACACATAGAAGTATGACTTCTCAATATCTAGGGTCGATATCTAGCAAATACATACAAGTAATTCGACCCTAAGGCCTCCCAATTACATCAATTTGATGATCCAAAGATCATCAATTCACACCCCAACCCTAGCCATCATAATACTTCAAATTAGACCACAAAAAGACATCTAATCAACAAAAACGTTCTTACCTTAAGTGCAATTAGCGTAATTGCTAACACCCTTGACAATCACAAGCCTCAATTTCTCCTTGTCTGCCTTCCTTCAAGCGTACCCTAACTCTCTCTCTCTCGTACGTTCTGAGAAAACTGCCTGGAGAGTGAGGGTTTTCCCTACTTAAACAACAATAGACACACTGCACCTTGAACTATCACAAATGTCACTCCAGCCCCTCCACACCTAAAACATGACAATTAATCACTTAAGTTGTCTAACCCAAGGTATAAAAGAAAAAAAAGAAAATGGGTGTTACAAGATTTTTCATTAATTTACATATGCAACCATGAGTTTACACGGTTTACACGTTATAATTATAAAATTAAATATATATATTGTTAGGGTAAAAATCCACAATCGCACGACGACCGACTATAATCGTAAGACAAATGTTAGGACAATAGTCCTGTATTAAGATAAGGTCCTGAGATAAAACCTAAGAGGACTATCGAACAAAGATCAATAAGCATCGAACGTATACAACGAATAAGTCGAACGATAACTACAATATCGTACGACAATACTAATGAATAAATATACAAAGTTTATATCTTTGATGCAGGCAAGCTGATTATCATATCTAACAATTGTCCACCTTTGAGGAAATCGGAAATTGAGTACTATGCTATGCTCGTTGAAGTCCATCATTACAACAAACAAGACGTGAGTTATATATCGTTCGACAGCATCAAGATCGACCGTTACAAGCAAGATTCTCGCAGCAGTTACAATCTGGACATTAACTCTCAGCAATACCGTTGGACAGTTACTCCTCAAGCATTAATTAAAGACAATAACGTTGGACGGTTACGATTCAATCATTGATGAGCCACAATACCGTTGGACCGTTATTCTCGAGCTACTATATAAGAAGAATCAAGCCATCATTTCAAAGACACGGAGTCTATCCGAAGCTCACAAGTTCTATAGCAATCATTCTTAAGAATCATCTGTAACTTACATTCGATTTCATAGTTTTCTCAATTGTAATCGTACGACCAAAGCTGTATACCTGAAGGACATCACCCCTGATTGGTGAACATAGTGCTCTGTCGACTTATCTTTTAGGTCGACCGCAGGTTTTTTTTCCTCCGTCGTGAGGTTTTTCCTGCGTCATCAAATTATTTGTCTCATTTTACTTTTCCGCACTTATCATTGATTGTAATTTCTTTCTCTCGACGGTTAAGCCTCACACAAGTTTCTTACGACATCGAGTTGTGTAATTTTTTACATAAACAGTTTGGCGCCCACCGTGGGGCTCCGTTTTGAGAAAAAATTCATTCGGTGAAAAGTGCGCCTTAGTACTAACCTTTTCTTTGAGTTCTCTTTGAGCTATTTGCGCAGGATAATGGATAACGGATTCATAGCATCACTCCAACAACAATTGCAAGAAGCTAACAACGAAATTCAACGTCTTCGAGCTTTGCCAGGACCATCGATGTCTATTCCAATGTCTATTCCTCCTCCATATCCTCCTCAACATCTAAGACCACCACCTCGACCACAGTTCAATGCCTCAGTGCCATTTTCAACTGTGAATCAACAATACAACAACGTACGACCGTCTTTACCACAGGTTCCACCACCAATACCTCATGGCCCACCACCTATGCCTCGAGTTCCACCTCCTATGCCTCAAGGAGCACCCATGTTCACGTTCGAGCCTTTTAACAATGTATCCCAACAAATTCCTATCCCTGGTCATATACCCACAGTTGCTAGTTCCACCGTTCATACGACAATACCACCCAGTACCGGAATCTCTTCTAGTTATATTCCAACAATCCCAATAAACGTTGAAGATCCTCTGAACGTACGACTGAAGTCCCTGGAAGAACAGAATCAAAAACTGTTCGCATTACTCACAAAGCTACCCGGAGCAGCAGTACCCGTCGAAGTCGAACCTAAAACTGGATTTCAGGCCTCACCGTTCGTTGATGAATTAGCTCTTGTTGACGTTCCCAAGAAATATACCATCCCAGCTTTCGCAACAAAATATTCTGGAATCACAGATCCGGTCGAACATATAGCACAGTACAAGCAACTTATGTGGACAGTTCCTATACCGGCGCAATATCAAGAAGTTTGCATGTGCAAAAGCTTTGGATCAACTTTAACAGGAGCAGCATTACATTGGCTTATCAACCTAAAGCCAAAGAGTATTGGATCATTTGCAGAATTGGTGAACCAATTCACTCGACAATTTGCTAGCAGTCGTAAGATGGAGAAGCAGACCAGCGACCTGTATTATATCGTACAGAAGTCTGGAGAAACAATCCGCGACTACTTCAACAGATTCAACGCAGCAATGATTGAAATAAAGAATTGCGACGTGAAAACCGCAATAGAGGCATACAAGCGTGGATTAGAAGATTCCTCTGGGTTATATCTGGAATTGACGAAATATCCACCAGAAAACTTCGACGACGTACGAGCTAGAACACTAGCTTTCATGAGAATAGAAGATGATGCTCTCTTCCGACGAAAGCATTCTGCAGAAAAGAAACCTCTTGGTGCTCAAAAACATGACTTTAAGCATAAAAGAGTAAACAAGATTGGAAATCCCCGATATGAGTCAAAAACTCGACCAGGCAAAGGTACTATTAAAATACGATATCCAGAGTTATCTACTTACAATTTTACAGGTACATCAAAAGATTTGGTGGATTTGCTACGAAAGATTGATGCAAACGTACGATGGCCAAAGAAATCTGATAAACCAAGCAAGGACAAAGATCAGAACAGATGGTGCGACTTCCACGACGATCATGGTCATACGACGGATGAATGCATCAGTTTAAAGAAGGAGATTTCATATTTGAAATCTAAGGGGCATCTAAAAGGTCTCATTCCAGAAGAACAAGGACGACCAGCGTCACCGGTTCATACAAAAGTCGTAAACTGCATTACTGGAGGATCAGAAGTTTGCGGACTTACATATTCAGCTGCAAAGCGAGATGCACGAGATGGTCCAGACGAACATCCTATCCCCGGAGAAGCCAAATCAAAGACAGAAAGAGAGCTCGATGCAATGGCAATCACGTTCGACCAAGACGATACACAGGGGGTCCATCGTAAACATCATGACGCTCTAGTCATACAGTTGACAATCGGAAACTGTTCAACTAAGAGAATATTGATTGATGGAGGTAGTTCGGCTAACGTTATTTTTGCAGATACTCTTAAAGTCATGGGAATCGAACGGTCAGAAATCGTACGACGAAGTACTACTCTGATTGGATTCAATGGAGACCCGATGAACACTCTCGGAGAAATCATCTTGCCTGTCTTCGCCAAAGGCATCAACAAACAAACAAAGTTCAATGTTGTGGACTGCCAATCAGCTTACAATGTTATTCTTGGAAGACCATGGATCCACGAGATGAAAGCAATTCCTTCGACATACCATCAGAAGATCAAATTTCCTTCTCCATGGGGAATTCAAGAAATTGCTAGTGAGAACAAAGTCGCACGAGAATGTTACAAGATTAAGATGAAGACAAAGTCGCAGGACATCTAGCAATTACAGAGCCAGGATGAGAGGAAATCGAACGACGATCTTCGGCTAGAAGAAGTCGTCCTTGATCCTGAACATCCTGATCGAAAAGTCTTCGTAGGAGCCTCGCTCCCCCCTGACATAAAAAATACGATTATATCTTTTTTGCAGGAACATTCAGACTGTTTTGCATGGTCGCACGAAGATATGGTGGGAATAGATCCAAGCATTATATCGCATAAATTGAACGTGGATCCTACTTTCAAGCCAATTAAGCAGAAACGTCGCAAGTTTGCGCCTGAAAGAAATAAAGTGATCAACGATGAAGTCGACAATCTGCTTAAAACAGGGAAGATCCGAGAAGTCAAATATCCAGAATGGTTGGCTAATGTAGTCGTCGTACAAAAGAAGAACGGAAAATGGCGAGTCTGCATTGATTTCACGGATCTAAACAAAGCTTGTCCAAAAGATCCTTTTCCTTTACCTCATATCGACGCTATGGTTGATGCGACAGCAGGACATGAATTGTTAACATTCATGGACGCATATTCAGGATACAACCAAATATTGATGCACACGGACGACCAGGAGAAGACTGCATTCATGACAGACAAAGGCATATACTGTTACAAAGTTATGCCATTTGGTCTCAAGAATGCAGGATCAACATATCAAAGATTGGTTAACATGATGTTCAAGGAACATCTTGGTCGAACGATGGAAGTTTATATCGACGACATGCTTGTGAAATCAGAACGTTCGATCGATCACGTCGCACATTTAAAGCAATCCTTCGATATCCTACGACAATACAAGATGAAGCTCAATCCAACAAAATGTTCCTTCGGAGTACGAGCAGGAAAATTTTTGGGGTACTTAGTGACGCAACGCGGAATCGAAGCAAGTCCAGAACAAGTCAAAGCTATCACCGAGATACAATCTCCAAGGAATGTCAAAGAAGTCCAGAAATTAACAGGACGAGTGGCAGCTTTAACCCGATTTATTTCACGATCATCGGATAAATGCCATTTGTTCTATAATGTCCTACGAAAGAATCAAGGCTTCTTGTGGACAGACGAACATGAGAAAGCTTTGCAAGAACTGAAGCAATATATGACATCACCTCCACTGCTGACAAAACCAGTCGAAGGAGAAAGTCTACAGTTGTACTTGGCAGTGAGCAAAAATGCGACAAGTGCAGTACTTGTGCGAGAAGAAGATCAACGACAACAACCAATCTATTATGTCAGCAAATCTTTCCTCGACGCAGAAACCAGGTACACATCAATGGAAAAATTGCTACTAGGTCTTATGACGGCAGCAAAGAAGCTAAGGCATTACTTCGAGTCACATCATATCATTGTTGTGACCAATTATCCACTCAAGACGGTGCTTCGAAAACCAGAACTGACAGGACGACTAGCCAAATGGAGCATTTATCTCAGTGGGTTCGACATTGAGTTTAAACCTAAGACGGCCATCAAATCGCAAGTACTAGCAGATTTTGTGGCAGAATTTTCTCCAGGATTGGAACCCACGACGTGCGACGAAGTTGTGATGATTTCAGACAACCAGCCTTGGATACTCTACGTTGATGGTTCCTCGAACGTACGAGGATGTGGATTAGGTATTGTCTTAAAATCATCACAAGGGGGAAATATAGTATACTCCGTACGATGCGAATTCAAAGCCACAAACAATGAAGCAGAATATGAAGCTTTGATCGCAGGACTAGATATTGCTCTTAGACTGGGGGCAAAACAATTGCACGTTCGAAGCGATTCTTTACTGGTCGTAAACCAAGTAAATGGAGATTTTCAAGCAAAAGACTCAAAAATGATGAGTTATCTCAAAGCAGTTAAAGATCGAATCGCACGATTTGAACAGTTCCTGATCGAGCAAATACCAAGAGATCTAAATATGCAAGCGGACGCACTGGCTAATCTGGGATCTGCATTTCATGATCCATTTATGGAAAATATCCCAATACTTCATCTCCAAACAACACCAACAATTGCGGCAAACGATGAAGTACAGATGAACGAAGAAATTTACAATTGGTCGCTCGACATATGGAACTACCTCAAGCACGACCAACTACCCGAAGATAAAATGGAAGCTCGAAAGACAAGGTCGAAAGCTTCAAGATATACAATTTTTGAAGATCAACTTTATCGAAGATCCACGACAGGACTTCTCCTACGATGCATCACAAGTAAGGTACGAATCAATCAAATTCTCCAAGAGATGCACGACGGAGAATGTGGGAATCATACAGGGGCAGAAGTCTTGCTAACCGAATCTCACGACAAGGTTACTATTGGCCCACTCTACGAGAGGATGCCATAACGTACGTCCAACGATGCGACGCATGTCAAAAACATTCGAGTATGGTCCATCGACCATCTGAACCTTTACATTCTGTTCTAGTTCCATGGCCCTTCATGCGATGGGGAATGGACATCGTGGGAAAATTACCTCCAGCCCCTGGACAAAAAGTCTATCTACTCGTGCTCACCGATTACTTCTCGAAATGGATAGAAGCTGGTGCTTTCTCACAGGTCCGAGATAAAGAAGTCATATCTTTCATTCAGAAAAATATCATTTATAGATTCGGGGTACCAGCTGAAATCATGTGCGACAACGGCTCACAATTTATAAGTGATAAAATTCGTACGTTCTGTGAAAAACGAGGAATCAAGTTAATCACTTCAACTCCGAGATATCCACAATCTAACGGATTAGCAGAGTCGAGCAACAAAGTCATCATCAATTCAATCCGAAAAAGGTTGAAAGGAGCAAAAGGAAAATGGGTAGACGAATTGCCATCTGTCTTATGGGCAAATCGTACGACACCTAGAGCATCAACTGGACAAACTCCATATTCTCTGGTATATGGATGCGAAGCAGTCTTGCCAAACGAAGCTCAAATACCAACTGCCAGAAGTCGCACGTATGATCAAAACGCAATAAATTTATCTTACGACCTTGACGCTTTAGAAGAACTCCGGGAGAAAGCACTACGAACGATGGCTGCACAGAAAGGAATTGTCGAAAGACACTTCAACAAAAAGGTAAAGGCAAAAATTTTTCAAGTTGGAGATTATGTCTTACGACATGTGTTTCAAAACACACAAGAGCCAAACGCTGGAAAACTTTCCATCAAATGGGAAGGATCATACATAATTTTCAAAGTCATTGGAAACGGAGCATATAGACTTACGACGATAGAAGGTATGGAAATCCCACGAAGCTGGAACGCCCATCACCTTAAAAGGTATTACTTCTAAACCTATTTACATATGATTTATTCCTTGAACCGATTACTGACTTGAGCGTCGGAGCGCCGTTGGTCAAACCAACGGCCACCCCTTAGCAACCATGTTTGTTCGCAGGTATCGCACGATAAATCGCATGGATCGCACGATTAACGCAAGTATCGCACGATTTAAATGCATGCTTATCGCAGGAATCGCACGACAAAAATCGCATGGATCGCAAGAAAACCGCTATAACGCACGATTATATCGCAAGAGCACAAGTCAACTCGCCAGTCGCACGAATACTCTCATGAGTACAAAAGAAACGTTTCTATAATAAGTCTAAGGACTTTAAAACAAACGCATGCAAAAATAAAAGCTAAAACGCACGATACAAGCTAAAACGCACGATACAAGCTAAAACGCACGATAACACAACAATGATAAATTAAAACACACATTATTCAAATGAAAAATTCTTTCATTAATATTTCTTGCCTAAAAACGGCAGAGTACAAAAATTTATTTCTACGATTACAAAAGAAAAACTATTCTAAAGGAGCAACAAAGGAAGGTGGATCTGCGACGGGGGCCTCTTCAGTCTCATGAGGATGCGCAAGAGCGGATCCAGAGGTTTCAGGAACCTCCTCCTCGACACCTGCATCCTTGACCTCAGCTGTTGCTTCTTCGTCCAAGTTCTTCAGATCCTCCTCGTCGAGAAGGTCTTCAGAACCCATCACTTGAACAAAAGATGCCACCTCGTCCTTCGCCATCTGAGAAGTCACGGTCCCAGCAGCCACGCGTCGCATGACCGCAGTACGTGCGACCACACGGACTAAGGCGGCGTCATCTTCCAGCTCCTGGACCTTGGATGACAGAGCTTCTTCTCTCTCAGCCTTCTCCCGTCGAACGGCCAGCAGCTCCTTCTCCAGCTCCTTCACATGGTCCAAGGCCAATTTCAGCCGTTCTCGCTGTTGGACCTGAAACCCTTCGCTGAGTTCCAGCTTGGATTCCAAGTCCCCAATCTGGACCGACTTAGCATTAACCTCGTCGGTCAGTTGGGCCAGCTTCTTTTTGGCCTTGTCGGCCTCCTTCTTGGCCAATTTAGCGTCGTTCTGGTTCGATGCTAATTCCTCCTTGATCTTAGCCATCCGCGTATGGAGGCTAAGACTAGTTTGGAGAGCCTATACAAAGAAAAAAGAAAAGATTAGAAGCTGTACACATAAAGTAAAAACAAAAAAAAAACGTATGACAGGAACTTACCAAGAAGGAGATACCCGCAATGGAGGCATCAAGGTCTTCGATGTCGGCCTCCTCCATGCGCGCCTTCTGAGCAGGGACGTGAAACTGCTCAAGGACTGGAAAAGTGGCCGCCGTCCTAATCACATCATCCACCATGAAGTCAGAGGGTATCTGGATTGTCATGGTCGTAAGACCAGATCCCTCTTTCTCCTTCCCCTTGTCGGCCTTCGACGCACCCGCTCCCTTTGCAGGAGGAGCAAAGCTAAGAGGAATAGCCTCTATCCCACCTTCAGCCTTGCGTGCGGCATCCTTAGGTGGGGTATCCACAGAAACGTACGACGACCTCGTACGTTTAGCCACCAAACCTTCCTGGGCGGCAGCCTTCCTTTTAGCAGCACGAGCAGCTACTTCCATCGTTGACGCCTTCTTGGAAGCTGAGCCTATACAGAAAAGAGAAGTTAGAATCAAAATAAATTACTATAAACGAGAATGTTGACGTAAGACAATTACCTTCCATGTCCTTTTCTTCGATTACTTGCACTTCAGGCTTGACGTCGCTCTCGTCACCTCCTTTTGACGTCCGATACTTCCGATCGGTCACGCTATAGCTCAAGAAACGTTCGATCGCCTCGGTGGTCTCTTCAAACGTGAAGTCGATCGCTGTCAAGAAAGAAACAAAGAGTTAACAAACAAAAAATAATTTAAAATAAACTGAAGAAAAGCAAGGTAAGCTATATTACCGCCTTTGTTCCATTCAGGAACGACCCACGATTCCTCGCCTATGACCGAGGATGTTTGGACAAAGACGTATCTCGCCTTCCATCCTCGATCGTTTACTTGGGTACCATGGACCAACATGGCATCGCTTCTTCCCCTTGGAAACAACCCAAAACGGTTGTAGGGAGAACGGATCACATTGTACGCCGAGAGGAGATCGTCGACTGAGAACGGTGGACGATCCCAATTTCTGGTCACTCGTTCGATTACATGAACGACGGCCAAAACTGGGGCATCAACTGTCCCGGAGACACATCGAAGCGAGTCATGAACGCCCTCGCTAAAGGAGAGTATGGCCATCGAAATCCGACTTTAAACGGATACTCGAAAAGAGCAAAAAAGCCCTTCGGAGCATCCGCCGGACGGATCTCTCCGGCCACCCTCACCAGAGCATTCTCAGGAAGCCCTGCCAGTTCCCTCAACTCTCCTACTTCTAGACTTTCTGTAATAGAACTCCTAACTTCACTCGACATAATGAACTCCGATCGACCTAAACTATTTCTCAAACGGTTGAACCTAAGATTATCTAAACCTCTATTACTCTTATATGCTATCGATTTCAGACGCATGAAACAGGGAAGAAGGAGTACCTTATAAAGCCTAGTCGCACGAAATCTTTGCCAAAAATAGTCGGATTACGATCTTGTGAATCAAAACGAAAATTAGAGAAGATTTTGTAAAATCTTTCCTTCATCTGAATACTTATATTTATAGCAACTAAATCATATGAATCATTAAAAACAATCGCTACACGCGTCATCACCTAGCCGTTAGAAGACACGCGTCCAGAGTAACGACTAGATAACGGCTATATTAGCAACGTTAATTCGACCGTTAGACAACGTATTTTTACTCTTTGACCAGCGAATTAAAGATTTAGATAAAATTAGAATTATTTTCTAAATCTTGGGGGCAAATTGTTAGGGTAAAAATCCACAATCGCACGACGACCGACTATAATCGTAAGACAAATGTTAGGACAATAGTCCTGTATTAAGATAAGGTCCTGAGATAAAACCTAAGAGGACTATCGAACAAAGATCAATAAACATCGAACGTATACAACGAATAAGTCGAACGATAACTACAATATCGTACGACAATACTAACGAATAAATATACAAAGTTTATATCTTTGATGCAGGCAAGCTGATTATCATATCTAACAATTGTCCACCTTTGAGGAAATCGGAAATTGAGTACTATGCTATGCTCGTTGAAGTCCATCATTACAACAAACAAGACGTGAGTTATATATCGTTCGACAGCATCAAGATCGACCGTTACAAGCAAGATTCTCGCAGCAGTTACAATCTGGACATTAACTCTCAGCAATACCGTTGGACAGTTACTCCTCAAGCATTAATTAAAGACAATAACGTTGGACGGTTACGATTCAATCATTGATGAGCCACAATACCGTTGGACCGTTATTCTCGAGCTACTATATAAGAAGAATCAAGCCAGCATTTCAAAGACACGGAGTCTATCCGAAGCTCACAAGTTCTATAGCAATCATTCTTAAGAATCATCTGTAACTTACATTCGATTTCATAGTTTTCTCAATTGTAATCGTACGACCAAAGCTGTATACCTGAAGGACATCACCCCTGATTGGTGAACATAGTGCTCTGTCGACTTATCTTTTAGGTCGACCGCAGGTTTTTTCCTCCGTCGTGAGGTTTTTCCTGCGTCATCAAATTATTTGTCTCATTTTACTTTTCCGCACTTATCATTGATTGTAATTTCTTTCTCTCGACGGTTAAGCCTCACACAAGTTTCTTACGACATCGAGTTGTGTAATTTTTTACATAAACATATATAATTATAAAAGTTGAATAAAATATTGTTGAAGCCTATTTTATTGGTCTGTAAATATACAAGGATACTTTAGTGCCTATAAGTTACATTATAATATAAAAGGATATTGTGAAAAATTAATTACAGAAATATAATAATCATAATTTATAAAAATTGAAAATAATACTTTAACTTATTGAGACACCGTATAAAATAACTTTACAAAACGTTGGTTAATGAATTGTCAACGACACTTTTTTCATAAACTAAAGAGGAGAGGGAGTTATGTACAGTGTATGTACACCACCTATGGGTGTTTTTGGGTCGGGTGTTTGAGTTTAAGGTCGTCTGGATTAAGTTAATCAGTTTTAAGGTATTAAAATTATACTCAGATTAATCACTTAACATATCAACACATCTCATAATTAGTCATTTGTTTTTGTGGTTAGCATTGGGAGTACAATCAACAACCGAAAAACACCTCGCGTCTTTTATTCTTATTATTTTGTACCTTTTGCATCAATGGCAAACATTTCAATCAATTCATTTTGAAATTTATGGCCAATATAATAATGACTAATTCTTGTCATCAGAAAAATTCTTTCATGCCATGATTAATCTTTGCAATCATTCATATAATTGTAATCACCGATTTGTAACTTATGACCATGGGCGGCCCTGGGGTGTGAGGGCGGTGCCGCCGCACGGGGCCTCCGTTTTCGGAGGGCCTCCGATATTTTCATACTTATATATATACTAAATATATTAGCAGCTGCAATAAAAGAAAATAAAACTTTTTCTGGCCTAATGGTAAGGCGTGTTGCCTCCCTACCGGAGCCCAGGGTTCGAGTCTTGGGGTTGCATTTTTTTTTAGTAAACTGATTTTTTCTTTTAGGATGCGTTTGGTACGTGGGACAGGACAAGATAGGACGGGACAAAACTTACTGTCCCACGTTTGACGCAGCATGGGACAGAACATGAATTCACTGTCCCATGAGGACAGAAACTGGGACAAGGTGGGACAACATGGGACAAAAATGACTGTTTTTTGTTCCACCAAAATAGGTGGAACAACATGGGACAGAAATGAGACAGAAACTAATATATTACTAACTAACACTCGTTTGATATATAACTTCAATATGGTATTTGTTTTTGTGTTTTCCACCACTAGTCATGGCCGCCACCGCCACCGGTAGCCACTATCGGCCACCTCCACCTCCTCTTCCACTACAACAACCTCCTCTACCACCTCTACAACTGTCAACAGTTACCTACCACCACTGTCTACCACCTCTAACATTGTCCATCGCCATCGTAACCACCACCACCACCGTTGGTCACCACCACCACTATCCACCATATTCACGTTCTCCACAACCACCGACCACCACCGTTGGCCACCACCTCCACCTCTACCATAACCATCAATAACAGTTTAATAAAAATCATGTATGTGTATAAATATATACATATGTGTGTGTGTGTGTGTGTGTGTTTATGTTTATGAAAATTGTGTAATCTTTTTATAAATTATATAGTTTAGTTTATTTGTGTTAATTATAACTATTATGTGATATATAAAATCATCAAATAATTTCTTGGGAGAACTTGTCTAGTTCTGTCCAGTCCAGTCCTAGGCGTACCAAACACAAAACAGACATTTGTCATGTCAAGTCCAGGCCAGTCCTGTCCTACTCTCTTGTCCTGTCCAGTCCAGTCCAGTCCTGTCCAATCTTGTCTGCGTACCAAACGCTACCTTAAGTATTTGTAATTTCCTAATTGCTAAACTGATTCTTTAATTATTTGTAATTTCCTTTGCTCGGCCCACGATTCTAAAAGACTATAATTGGTTCAAATTAAAATTTATTGGCCATCCTATCATGGACGGATTTACTATGGGGCACACGGTGGCACGTGCCACCGTGGTTTTCGTCCCCCAAGAGGTAAAAAGAAAAATTTCGTAGAGGTGCAACCGTATAATTTTAGAAGGTGCTACCGTATAGTTTTCAAAACTTAAAGGAGTGCACCAAAAGCCCAAAAAATCTCTCAAAATCAACAAAAAAAAACTTAAAAATTCTTTACAAATCAACCAAAAGTGTTCTTGAAACCAACTAAAAACTCAAAAAATTATCTCGAAATCAACCAAAAATTCAAAAAATCCTCTTCAAATCAATCAAAAACCCTAAAAATTCTTTCGATTCAATAAAAAAATCTACCAAAATCAACAAAAAATAACTTAAAAAATCTCTTGGAATGAACCAAAAAATTGAAAAAATTATTCTCGAAATCAACCAAAAAATTTATCGTATGGTGCCACCGTAAAAAAATTGTCTGGCTCCGTCCCTGCATCCTATCCATGTCTATTTTTTGAATTAAAATTAAAATAATATTATTAGTAATTATTAAATTTATTTGATTTCCTTAATTAACATGAACATATTAGGTTTTTATTGTCAATTTATCTTCAATTCTTCAATATTTTTTTCTACGGCCGTCATCCCTACACTCTATAGCAATTCAACAAGTTCAACTTCAACAAGTTTAATCTTCTTCAAATTCTCAGTTTTTCATTCGACTTTGAAGGTATCATGTCAAAATCCTATAGTTTTTATTTAATGTTTGTTATTTTTATCTTTGTAATAGTTATCTATAAATTATTATTGATTATTTATATGTCTTTTGAAGGTTTTTAATTTTTAATCTAAGTGTTTTTTAGTAACAATAAATAAGTAATTTTGTAGAAAAATATATCCAAATAATGATTGACCGATTTTATATAATATATGATGTCTCCAACTAGAAAATTTGAATCGGGTTATTCTAAGCATAAAAAAAAAAATGAACAGTTTGTTCAAAGTCAAAGAGGAGCCATCGATCGATTTATTATTAAACAGACGTCTGAATCCCTAAGTAATGAAGAGTCACAAAAAGTAGACCAAAATGTGTTTGAAAGCAATACTCTTAATAATGATGAAAATAATGAGCTGGTGCGTAGAGAAAGCGTAGGGGTGGATATTATAAGGCCACATTTATATTTTCGCACGAGGCCTCCAAAATGTTAGGGCCGGCCCTGCTTATGACCATAATAAGTCATAGAAAATGTGTTACCTACTTCATAGAAAGATCAATATGGGCATTATTTGGTAAAAATAAGTGGTATATATATTTGAATATATATATATATATATATTATCAGCTAGAAATTTATTTTAATTATATTATTAGAATTTATTTATATAATACTTTAAAATATTTATAATTGATTATTTATTCAAGATGTCAGTTTTGATCATTTTACATCATGTTTGTAAGCTAAATATTGTGAAACATAATTTTTTTTATCAGCTAGTTTTTCAACTTATGGGTTTTTAGCTAGTTTTTCAGCCATCAATTAACTTATCAACTAGTTTGCCAAACATAGCGTTAGTACTCCTAAATCCTAATTAAAGACCATTTTTCTACAAGCACATCTTCTCATTTTTTTTTTAATTTACACCATCCTAAATATAACTCTTCGATGATCAATTATATTCAAATTAATTTCATCAATAAGAGGACTATAATGTTTTCATTATCATTACTTTCATTTTCAATGTTTTCGTAAGGAATTTCAATGTTTTCATTAACTTCACAAGGATTTTCAATGTATTTTTAGATGCACTTTTATGCCTAACAATAAATGTATTAAGAGATCCGTATAGGTTGTGAGCAATTTCGTTGTGAAATCCCCAAATCGTAGAAAGTTTAAACAACTTCGTCTAACTATTTTTGTTCCCAAAAGGATAACAAAATGGCAAAAACATATTGATAGGGTTAATATAGTGCCTTTCAAGTTTGAATATATTTATTAAAAACTTAGTTCTTTACAAAAAATAAACTCTTGAGTCTTGAGGAATTCGGATTTTGTGGTTGTAACTAATACTTGGATTTGGATAATCTCCTCCCTCGTCTATGAAAATCACTTTTCAAATACTACATTTAGACCTTATACAATTCTTTACATTAAACAAAATTAGTAATGGGATAATACAAAAATAAATAACCAAGGGACTACGATTGTAATATATTATAATGAAAAAATCATTATAATTATTGGTGTACATATATTTGCAAATATATATGTAGGCTCCAAATCAATCAATCAAGAACACTATGATCTATGTGGTGTAAGCAATAAGTACATGATCCAAGATAAATTTGCATTCAAAGATTGTGAGAGAAGTTGCCAAGTACAAAATAAGGAATTGAACTCCTATTTATACTCCTCACTAATGGACTAGGCTTTTCAAAATAGATGAGCCATAAACAATGGGTCTCAACTACAATTTACATAAATGGAAACAAAGTTTAAGTAATAATAAAATTCACACAACTAACTAGATTTCTAACAATATAGCAGATAAATTCCATAAAAATTTAAATTTAGAACTTTTATAATGATGTAATCTATAAATGGAAACGTATTTTTATAATGTAACCATATTAAAGAAACAATTAAAAAAAGTAGGAAAGAAAAGAAAAAACTACAAACCACAAAAATTGTAATTGTATTAAATCAAAAACATCTTAAAATAATATTAAATCCTACTAACCATCTTTTTTTAAATCTTTTTAATAAATACATTGACGAAAAATTAAATTTCAAAATTTAAATAGCTGATGAAGTATCTCCCAAAAATATACCAAATACCCATCGGACTACTATCCGGCAGCTGTTATTAATGGCTCTGACAAATTTTCCGGCCAACACATGTGCTCTTTTTATATACACATATGTGTGTATATATAAAAGATGGAGTTGCTACCATTAAAAAGTTTTCATATGTACACATATATGCATATGAATTCATATAACCTGCCGTTATTGGAGGATATGTATTTGTATATAAAAGGAGATGCATATGAATGAATTGATTAGGGTTAATTTCATATATGCCCTTATTAAAGCTGAAAATATCATATTTACCCGACTTAATATACAAATATCGTATATGCCCTTCTTAACTTACCAAAATATCATATTTACCCGAATGACAAATTTTATTAATTTTTAAATATTTTAAATTAAATTTAATAATTAAAAATAGTAAAATGTCTATTATACCCCTATTAATATATAGAAGTCAAAACAAATGCTACTCCTTTCTTCTTCTACCACTCCTCTTCTGGTTTGTCTGTTATCCTCTGGTTTCTTCTGCCATGGAAGCGATCATCAGCTCATTTTGACGGTTGCTCAAATCTCTCTTCATTTGTAGGATGTGCTCATGTGACTAAAACAAACAAACAAACAGGATGGATATTGATAGACAGTAACCTATTCCACCAAATTCGATTCTCTCAACTAAAATCCTAACCTATTGATTTGTATAAACCAAGCCCTAGTTTTATCGTATCTCTTGATGGACTCACGGAGAAGGAGATCGGTGTTTTGAATGATTTGGAGAAGAAATTCGAAGCTAAGTATCCGATTGATTTATATGAATAAATAGACTTATCTAGATTGAAAATAAAAATTTCCTGAAATTGCGTATTGCTATATCTGCTGAATTCCATGTTTTTGCATAAATCGGTGGGTTATGTTGTTATGTGTTCATGCTGGTGCCTGCTTTCTTCAATTTGGAATTCATTGCTGGTTTTTGATTTGTGATCCGTTTGGATTTTTGTTCGTGATTACCAATTTATGGTTTACCCTTTTCAATACATATGGTTTTGCTTCAAATTAGACAACACATATCGAAGATTGGGGAAGGGGTCGCCGGGAAAACGGGAAACAGGTTCAGGAGGGTGGAGATGGAAGCGGGAAGAACCACCGCTGTCGTAGATCCGGAAGCTGTAGATGACAACGGAGTTAAGGTTTCTAAACGAGAATAGAATGTAGATATGGCTGGAGAGCAACGTCGGAGGAGGGAAAGGATGGTGGTCGCCGGAGAGTAACCTCAGAGGAGGCTAAGGATGGTGGTTGCCGGAGAGTAACCTTGGATGGTGGTCGCCGTTGACAGGGGAGGAGATGGAAGATGAGAATTGGGAGGAGACGTAGACATAGGTTTTCACAAGCTTCTTTTATATAACAAGGGTATAATGGTGATTTAATAATTGTTAATTATTAAATTTGATTGAAATTGATTAAAAAACAAAAAAAATGCTATTTGGGTAAATATGATACTTTGATAAGTTAAGAAGGGTATATAAGATATTTGTATATTAAGTCGGATAAATACGATATTTTCAGCTTTAACAATGGCATATATGAAATTAACCCAATTGATGGATTAAGTTGCCGCTATTGGAGCTTTACCTATGTATGTATATATATATATAGGGAAGTTAATTTGCAAACCATAAAAAACGTGCAAATCGTGCAAACTCATAGTTGCACTATGTTCATTTGCAAACCACTATTAAATTACAATCCGTACAGATTATTGGTTTTCATTGGTTAAACTAATAAAAATATTCATGAAATTGTTTAAATTGATGAAAATGTTTCATATACTTCTTTTTTTAATAAAGTTGTTTTATAAATTTGTGTTTTTTATGTAAAAATATAAACGTTTCATCAGAATAAGAAAAATTCATGAAACGATTTCATTAGAATGAAAAAATACATGAAATACACCAAAATATGAAATACTTTCATCAAAAAATGAGTTATATAATATAATTTCATTATATTACAAAATTTCATGAACCAATTTCATTCACTTAACCAATGAAACCAAGAGTGGTTTGTATTTGATCGCTCCTCTCTCTCTCTCTCTCTCTCTATATATATATATATAGAAAAGTTCAAATACAAACCACTTTTTGGTTGTGAACGTTAGGACAACCCAGAGCGCGACACGGGCAGAATTTTAGACTGACACGCGCGACTTAAGTTTACAACTTAGTGTTATTCATAATGAATAACGCTATATTCATAATGAATAAGGCTAAGTCGCGGGCTTTATGCACACAAGTCGCGCGTGTCAGTCTGAATTTTTTGCGACTAAGCTTTATTCAGTCTGAATAACAGTGTTATTCATTATGAATAAAGCTTAGTCGCAGAAAATTCAGACTGACACGTGGTGGCGCGCTCTGGGCTGTCCTCACGTTCACAGCCAAAAAGTGATTTGTATTTGAACCTACCCCTATATATATATATATATATATAAGAGAGAGAGAGAGAGAGAGAGGAAAGTTCAAACGTGAACCACTTTTTGGTTGTGAATGTAAGGACAATTGGGAGAAAATGGGTAGAAGGCTAAGGGATTTTCTGAAATCGCTATTTAAATAATTTTCTCAGTCTTTTATTGGAAGAAATGATGATGTTGGAAAAACGACATGAGAGAATCATGGTACGACTTTCATACGTCCAATCGCATTGTACACATGACCCACATCACATGAAAATGTACAGCTTTCTTTTATTTTTGTCTTACTGAATAGTAAATTGGACTTTTTAGGGCATGTACAATGTTGTGGTTTTTACTAAGCTTTTTCATAGCTATATGAATTTGAAGGTTTCATAATGTTGTGGTTTTTTACTAAGCTTTTCCTATTTTTTTTCTTACTTATTTTTACCACATCAACAATCTAAAACTTTTACATACCTCCATTATGTGAAAAACCCCATCTATGTTTTTTCAAACTTTTTAGGATCCCACCATTTTAATTCTATATCATTTATATTTTTCTTTATAAAAAAATACATTAAAATTAACATAAATACGTATTTATTTGTATCGATAAAATACTATTGCATTAATATAAAAATATATATAATTAATTTAATAGTTTTATTAATATATAATATAAATTTTAATACGAAAATTGTACATATATTAAATAATAAAACTGATTAATAAAAAAATCGACTAATAGAAGACTTTTATTAAATTTTATAAAGTTAAAAGTCATTAAATACGAAAAACCTATGAAAAAGCAGGTCGTGCAGTTACAACCTATATGACGCAAAAACTTTCCAAAATCATTAGGCGAAAAACTTTCACACTATGTGAAAAACCTCATAGAGAGGTTTTTACTTTTTGAAAAACCTCCCAAAAAACTATTAAAAACCCTGCAAAAACCACATTGCGGATGCTCTTAGAGCATCATTATATAATGTATGAGTTTTTGATCAAGTTTTTTCATAACTTCTTTCTTACACATTATTGCTACCTCAACAATCTAAAAACCTCTACATATTTCTACTATGTGAAAAACCTCTTCCAAACTTTTTCAAAATTTTCAGGGTTGAGCCATTTTAATTTTATAACATTATATTTTTATTTATAAAAATAAATATTTTAAAATTAATACAAATACATATTTATTTATATCGAAAAAATACAAATATGTAAAATATATAATTAATTTAATACTTTTATTAATATAAAATAAAATTTTAATATGAAAACTTTATATAAAAATTATAACTGATTAGTACGAGACTTTAATAATGTTAAAATAGATTAAATACAAAAAACCTCTAAAAAAGCAGGTTGTATAGTTACGAGTTATAACGCAAAACCTTACACAAAAAACCTTTACACTATGTTAAAAACCTCAAAATAAAGTTTTTAATTTTTTAAAAACCTCCCAAAAACTTTTGAAAAAGTTGTTAAAAAGTGCATTATGTAGATGCTCTACCGGTCCACGAATAAAGCAAGCATTGAGAGAACCGGTCCTTGACACATGGCAAAGGAAAGGTTCATACTTCATACGTATGAACCGGTTCACTATGTTTCCAGTGGGCCCTTTATAATAAAATAATTTTAACTATTCAAAATTTGTCTATTGTTTTTGTAAATTGTAATAATACAAACGTCTTTCATATATATTTTCAACAAATAAATAAAGTTTAAATTATTATTCATTCAATTTTTATGATATTTTTATCTTATAATTAGTAATTAAATTTACCTTACAACAATCTCGGTCATTTCCTCAATTCTTATCGAATAATTAAGACTCTCGATTGTCATGTTCATCCGGTAAGTGATTTGACTTAGGTGTTGTTTGTTTTTTAAGTGGTGCTGAAGACTGAATCTGTTTCCACTTCTGATTGTTAAGTGGTGGTGTTGAAGACTGAATTTGAATATGTAAAGACTGTTTGTTTTTGTAAACTGTCAAACATCTGAATCTGAATTTGATTATTCATAAGAACTAAAATCAACTGAAATACGTCAACTCAATCCAGTGCAATAACAATCTAGCAACTTAATGAGCTTTATAGAACAATCTAAACAAGCTTAATAAGCTTTATAGAACAATCTAAACAAGCTTAATGAGCTTAATGAATAATCCAAACAAGCTTAATGGGCTTAATAAAAATCTAAACAAGCTTAATGAGCTTAATGAACAATCCAAACAAGTCCAAGCTTCGCGAACAATCCAAACAACTCCAAGTTTGATGAAAAACTGAAAAAGTGTACAAAAAGTGGTTTTACCATCACTTTTTCAGTAAGTGGTGAAAAAGTGATAAGTGGCACTTAATAAAAAATAAACAAACAATCTGAATGGAAAAATCACTGACTGAATAAGTGATTTCCCCCCAAAAAGTGCTGAAAAAGTGATAAGTGGAAAAAACAAACACCCCCTTAGTAAGCACTTATCCAAATAAGTGTGTTTAAATTATAAGTAAGTGTTTAAATTGTAAAAAACTAATTTTATTATTATAAATTTTATTGTTTAGACTGTGAACCGGCCCATGGCTGGGCGTGAAAAGTTTATAAAATGTGTAGAAAAGAGAAAACTGATGTGGCAGAAAAAGAAAGCTGATGTGGCAATCGATGCTCTGAGGTTTGAATAATAATTAGTAATAATATTTAGGGTAGAGGGGGGTGCAATAATCCTTACCTATTCGCAATTAAAAATTAGCTCAAAATAGTTAAAATAGGTAATATTTAAGTCCATAATTTATGGAGTTAGTTAAACGACACAAAAAACAATGATTTTTTTCGCACAACAACAAGAACTTCTATTACCAATTAAAAAGAAGGATACAATTAAGAGAACAAGAAAACCATACTACATGAACTACAACGAAAAATCGAAAGACAACGAAAACGAAACTAGAATGCTCCTCCAAACAAAACGACTAAGAACAACGCACTCACAAAACAACTAGCTTACGAGCAGTAACTCGCTGTTAGCGAACATGAAGAGTGTTAAGTGTAGGCCTAGAAGGGCGTTATGGCCGTCAACAAACAACAGTCAATTTCCACCTGCTAGTATCCGAAATATGCTGAAACTCAAATCCGAACAGACCTCGTGTTAGACCCTACTTTGAGGGTTGTGAAGAAGTCAAGGGTCTATCTAGTATTTTCCTATTCCTAGTATTTGCTTTAGCTTTATGTTTGCCCTCTTTTGTAAAGAGTCATAGACTCTAAGGGCCTTTCTTGTAATTTCCTATTACCTAGTGCTATAAATATAATGCTATAGCCTAGGGTTTTGTGTAGAATTGGTAGCCTACTATTTTGAATGAGAAGCAATCCCAAGAAGTAGTTTTATTCTCTTGTCTTTTCATTTACATTCTACCACATTCTCATAACTAGATGTTCATCAATGCTTAATCATTTCCTCTAGTTTTCTCTCCATCATTCATTCTCTATTGTTTGGGATTCACATTTGGTATCAGAGCTTAACCTTTGGTGGATTTCTTGAAGATTTTTGCACTTTAAAATGGTTTGAAAAGCTTTTTGAAAAAACTTGGGTTTTCCAACTTTTGCTCATTTTGAGCCTCAAATCTACTCTTCTCTTATTGTTTTTAAGTGATAAGTGATTCCTAAAGGTTTTTACAATTGTTTTGCATCATTTGGGTCACTTTTCACTGATTTAAGAAGTGGTTTTTGATGTTTTTGAGTTGTTTTTCGGAGCCTCTGGTCTGTTTACCCGAATCAGGATTTTTGAACTGAGTTATCAGCTCAGAAAACCCGAATCGGGCAAGTGTACCAAAACCCGAATCGGGTATACACGTTCCCCG